>JAHFZB010000153.1:0-57937 GCA_036884735.1 Huso huso
GGTTTGGCGAGCCGCTGGACCCGCCTGCTGTCGCTAGTGTCCATGTCTTGGCTGGGAGGTGCCAGGACCATTTGGCAAGCCGCTGGAACCACGCGTGGGTTTGTTGGACCCTGTGCTTGCCGCTGGGTAGGTGCCAGGGGCCATTTGGTGAGCCGCTGGTACCCTGCGCGGGGGTCGCTGGGGCCTGTACGTGTGCTGGTGAGGTGCCAGGGACCGTTTGGCTAGCAGCTGAGACCCGGCGAGGGGTCGCTGGTGTCCGTGCGCATGCTGGTGAGGTGCCAGGGACCGTTTGGCGAGCAGCTGGGACCCCATGCAGGGTCGCTGGAGCCTGTGCGTGGTCTGGGGAGGCGCCAGGGACGGTTTGGCGAGCCCTTGGGACCCCGCGTGTGGTCGCTCGGCCCAGTGCGTGCGCTGGGGAGGTACCAGGGACCATTTGGCGAGCCGCTGGGACCACGTCTTGAGGCTCGCTGGGGCCCGTCTTGGCGATGCAGGGAGGTGCAAGGGACCATTTGGCAAGCCGCTGATGCCCGCCCAGGGTCGCTGGGCCCGTCGTCGCGCTGCTGAGGAGGTGCCAGGGACCATTTGGCGGTCGCTGGGACCCCAGCCGGGTTGCTGGGCCAAATCTTGTAGCGCTGGGGAGGTGCCAGGAAGCATTTGGCGAGCAGCTGGAACCTGCGCGGGTCGCTGGAGCCTGTGCGCTCGCTGGGAGGAGCCAGGGACGTTTGGCAAGCCGCTGGGATCCCACGCGGCGTCACTGGGGCCCGTGCCCGTGCTGCAAAGGTGCCAGGGGACCATTTGGCGATCCGCTGGGCCTGTGCGCTGCCTGGGGAGGTGCCAGGGACCATTGCGAGATGCTGGGACCCGGCCGTGGTTGTTGGTACCTGTGAGCACGCTGGGGATGTGCCAGGGACAGTTTGGCAAAGGCGGCTTGGACAGCGAAGTCGCTGGGGCCCGTGCAGTTGTTGGGGAGGTGCCAGGTGTATTTGGCGAGCTGCTTGGTCCCCACGAAGTCGCTGGGGCCGTCGTGGCGCTGGGGATGTGCCAGGGACCTTTGCGAGCTGCTGGGACCCAGCGTGTGGTTGCTGGGCCCTGTGCGCACTGGGTAGGTACCAGGGACCATTTGGTGATCATTGGGAACCCGCAAAGGGTCGGTGGGCCCGTGCTGGGGAGGTGCCAGTGACCATTTGGCGAGCCTCTGGGACCCGTGTGGGGTCGCTGGATCAGTGTACATGCTGGGGAGGTACAAGAGACCATTTGGCGAGCCGCAGGGACCCCGCACAGGGTCGCTTGTGCTCGTCTTGGCGTGATGGGGAGGTGCCAGGGACGTTTGCGAGCCGTTGGGACCCGCGATGGGGTCTCTGGGGCCTATCGTGTGCTGTGGAGGTGCCAGGGACGTTTGGTGAGCAGCTGAGACCCGTGCAGGGTTGTTGGGACACGTCTTGCTGCGCGGGAGGCGCCAGGGGCGGCTTGGCGAGCCGCTGAGACCCAGCGGGGTCGTTGGGGCCCGTCTTTGCGCTGGGGCGCCAGGGTCGGTTTGGTGAGCAGCTGGTACCCGTGCAGTGCTGCTTGGGCCCGTCTTGCGCTGGGGAGGTGCCAGAACCAATTTAGCGAGCTGCTTCGGATCACAGCGCAGTTGCTTGGCCCTGTGCGTCGCTGGATAGAGCCAGGGACCATTTGGCGAGCCACTGGGACCCGTCTTGTGGGACACTGGGGAGCCGCCAGGTATGGTTTTGGCGAGCTGCTGGAACCCCACTTGGTCGCTAATGTCGTGCTTTCGCTGGGGAGGTGCTAGGGACCATTTGGCGAGCCGCTGGGACACCATGCAGGGTCCCTGGGGCCCATCTTGTGCGCTGGTGAGGTGCCAGGGACGGTTTGGCGAGCAGCTATGTCCCTGTGCTGGGTTGCTGGGGGCCGTGTGCGTGCGGAGGAGGGGCCAAGGACGGTTTGGCGAGCCGCTGGACCCCGCCTGCTGTCGCTAGTGTCCATGTGCGCGCTGGGGAGGTGCCAGGGACCATTTGACGAGCTGCTGGGACCCCGCGCGGGGTCGCTGGGGCCCGTTCGTGCGCTGGGGAGGCGCCAGGGACGGTTTGGCGAACCGCTGGGATCCCGCGCGGTGTTGCTGGTCCCTGTGCCTGCGCTGGTCAGGTGCCAGAGATCATTTGGCGAGCCGCTGGGACCCTGCACGGGGTCGCTGGGGCCCGTGCGCTTGCTGGGGAGGTGCCAGGGACCATTTGGCGAGCAGATGGGACCCTGTATTTGGTCGCTGGGGCCGTGTGCACGCTGGGCGGTGCCAGGGTTGCTGGGGCCCATCGCCGCGCTGGGGCGCCAGGGGCGGTTTGGCGAGCCGTTGGGATCACGCGTGGGGGTCGCTGGGCCCAGTGTATGCGCTGCGGAGGTGCCAGGGACCATTGGCGAGCTGCTGGGACCCAGCGGTCGCTGGGGTCGTCTTGCATGCTGTTGAGGTGCCAGGGACGTTTGGCGAGCAGCTGGGACACCGTGGGATTCGCTGGGACCCGTCTCGGCGTGCTGGTGAGTGCCAGGGACCGTTTGGCGAGCAGCTGGGACCCCATGCAGGGGTCGCTGGGGCCTGTCGCGGTCTGGGGAGGTGCCAGGGGCGGTTTGGCCGAGCCTTGGGACCCAGCGTGGTCGCTGGGCCCAGTCGCGTGCGCTGGGGAGGTACCAGGGACCATTTGGCGAGCCCGCTGGGACCCCGTGGCGTGCTCGCTGGGACCCGTCTTGGCGTGCTGGGGGAGGTGCAAGGGACCATTTGGCAACCCGCTGATGCCCGCCCAGGGTCGCTGGGCCCGTCTTGCGTGCTGGGGAGGTGCCAGGGACCATTTGGCGGTCGCTGGGACCCCAGCGGTTGCTGGAGCCAAGTCTGTAGCGCTGGGGAGGTGCCAGTAAGCATTTGGCGAGCCGCTGGGACCCTCTTGAGGTCGCTGGAGCCTGTCTTCGCTGGGAGGAGCCAGGGACCGTTTGGCGAGCCGCTGGGATCCCACACGACGTCACTGGGGCCCGTGCGCGTGCTGCGAAGGTGCCAGGGACCATTTGGCAATCCGCTGGGCCCTGTGTGCTGCCTGGGGAGGTGCCAGGGACCATTGCGAGATGCTGGGACCTCGGCCGTGGTTGTTGGTACCTGTGAGCACGCTGGAGAGGTGCCAGGGACAGTTTGGCAAGGCACTTGGACAACGTCTTTATGAGAAGTCGCTGGGACCCGTGCAGTTGCTGGGGAGGTGCCAGGGACGGTTTGGCGAACCGCTGGGATCCCAGCGGTGTTGCTGGTCCCTGTGCCTGCGCTGGTCAGGTGCCAGAGATCATTTGGCGAGCAGCTGGGACCCTGCACGGGGTCACTGGGGCCCGTGCGCTTGCTGGGGAGGTGCCAGGGACCATTTGGCGAGCAGATGGGACCCTGTATTTGGTCGCTGGGGCCCGTGTGCGCGCTGGGGCGGTGCCAGGGTTGCTGGGGCCCATGCGCACGCTGGGGAGGCGCCAGGGACGGTTTGGCGAGCCGTTGGGATCACGCGTGGGGGTCGCTGGGCCCAGTGTATGCGCTGCGGAGGTGCCAGGGACCATTTGGCGAGCTGGGACCCGGTCGGTCGGGGGTCGATGCACGCACTGGGAGGCACCAGGGACGGTTTGGCGAGCAGCTATATCCCTGTGCTGGGTTGCTGGGGGCCGTGTGCGTGCGGAGGAGGGGCCAAGGACGGTTTGGCGAGCGGCTGGACCCCGCCTGCTGTCGCTAGTGTCCATGTCTTGCGGGGGAGGTGCCAGGGACCATTTGACGAGCTGCTGGGACCCCAGCGGGGGTGCTGGGGCCCGTTCGTGCGCTGGGGAGGCGCCAGGGGCGGTTTTGGCGAACCGCTGGGACCCAGCGGTGTTGCTGGTCCCTGTGCCTGCGCTGGTCAGGTGCCAGAGATCATTTGGCGAGCAGCTGGGACCCTGCAGGGGTCGCTGGGGCCCGTCGTCTCTTGCTCTGGGGAGGTGCCAGGGACCATTTGGCGAGCAGATGGGACCCTGTATTTGGTCGCTGGGGCCCGTGTGCGTGCTGGGCGGTGCCAGGGGCCATTTGGTGAGCCACTGGGATCCCGCCGCGTGGTCTCTGTGCCCGTGTGCGTGCTGGGGAGGGCCATGGAACATTTGGCGAGCAGCTGTGACCCGTGCAGGGTTGCTGGGGCCCGTGTGCGCTGGGGATGCGCCGGGGCGGTTTGGCGCTGCTGGGACCCAGCGTGGGGTCGCTGGGCCCAATCGTGCTGGGAGGTACCAGGGACCATTTGGCAAGCCGCTGGGACCCTGCAGGCCGAGCTCGCTGGGGACGCGTCTTGGCGTGCAGGAGGTGCAAGGGACCGTTTGGCAAGCCGCTGATGCCCGCCCAGAGGTCGCTGGGCGGTGCCAGGGACCGTTTGGCGAGCCGCTGGGACCTGTGGCGTGCTGGTGAGTGCCAGGGACCGTGGGTGAGCACCTGGGATCCCGTGCAGGATTGCTGGGGCCCATGCGCGCCCGCTGGGAGGCGCCAGGGACGGTTTGGCAAGCTGTTGGGATCACGCGTGGGGGTCGCTGGGCCCAGTGTATGCGCTGCGGAGGTGCCAGGGACCATTTGGCGAGCTGCTGGGACCCGGCGAGGGTCGCTGGTGTCCGTCGCGGCGTGCTGGTGAGGTGCCAAGGACCGTTTGGCGAGCAGCTTGGACACCGCCGCGGTCGCTGGGACCCCGATGCGCGTGCTGGTGAGGTGCCGGGACCGTTTGGCGAGCAGCTGGGACCCCATGCAGGGTCGCTGGGGCCTGTGCGTGGTCTGGGGGGAGCGCCAGGGACGGTTTGGCGAGCCCTTGGGACCCCGCGTGTGGTCGCTGGGCCCAGTGCGTGCGCTGGGAGGTACCAAGGACCATTTGGCGAGCCGCTGGGACCCGCCTTGGCGGGCTCGCTGGGGCCCGTCGGCGTGCAGGGGAGGTGCAAGGACCATTTGGCAAGCCGCTGATGCCCCGCCCAGGGTCACTGGGCCCGTGCGCGTGCTGGGGAGGTGCCAGGGACCATTTGGCGAGTCGCTGGGACCCCACGCGCGGTTGCTGGGCCAAGTGCGCGCGCTGGGGAGGTGCCAGGAAGCATTTGGCGAGCCGCTGGGACCCTGCGCGAGGTCGCTGGAGCCTGTCTGCGCTTCGCTGGGAGGAGCCAGGGACCGTTTGGCGAGCCGCTGGGACCCCTGCAGCGGCGTCACTGGGGCCCGTCTTGGCGTGCTGCGAAGGTGCCAGGGACCATTTGTGAAACCGCTGGGCCCTGTGCGCTGCCTGGGGAGGTGCCAGGGACCATTTGCGAGATGCTGGGACCCCGGCCGTGGTTGTTGGTACCTGTGAGCACGCTGGGGAGGTGCCAGGGACAGTTTGGCAAGGCGCTTGGACAACGCGAAGTCGCTGGGGCCGATGCAGTTGCTGGGGAGGTGCCAGGGTGTATTTGGCGAGCTGCTTGGACCCCAGAAAGTCGCTGGGGCCCGTCTTGGCGCTGGGGATGTGCCAGGGGCGTTTCTGCGAGCTGCTGGGACCCGTGTGTGTTGCTGGGCCCTGTGCGCGCTGGGTAGGTGCCAGGGACCATTTGGCGAGCTGCTGGGACCCGTCGCATGCTGGGGAGGTGCCAGGGACCATTTGGCGTGCCGCTGGGACCCAGCGTGGGTTGTTGGGCCAGTCTTGGCGTGCTGAGGAGGTGCCAGGGACATTTTGGCGAGCGCTGAGACCTCCGCGTGGGGTCGCTGAAGCCTGGGCGCACACTGTGGAGGTGCCAGTGACCATTTGGCGGCCGCTGTTACCCCAGCGGGGTCGCTGGGCCCAGTGGTTACTAGGGAGGTACCAGGGACCATTTGGTGATCCACAGGGACCCCGCAAAGGTGGGTGGGCCCGTGCTGGGAGGTGCCAGTGACCATTTGGCAAGCAGGGACCCGCACAGGGTCGCTTGTGCTCGTGCGTGTGATGGGGAGGTGCCAGGGACCGTTTGCCGAGCCGTTGGGACCCAGCGGGGTCTCTGGGGCCCCTATCTCGTGTGCTGTGGAGGTGCCAGGGACCGTTTGGTGAGCAGCTGAGACCCCATGCAGGGTTGTTGGAGCCGCGTCGCTTCGCAGGGGCGCCAGGGGCGGCTTAGCGCCACTGGGACCCAGCGATGGGGTCGTTGGGGCCCGTCATGCCGCGCTGAGGGCGCCAGGGTCGGTTTGGTGAGCAGCTGGTACCCGTGCAGTGCTGCTTGGGCCCGTCTTGGCGCTGGGAGGTGCCAGGACCAATTTAGCGAGCTGCTCAGATCTGCAGCGCGGTTGCTTGGCCCTGTGCGTGCGCTGGATAGTAGCCAGGGACCATTTGGCGAGCCGCTGGGACCCGTCTTGTGGGCAGCTGGGTAGCCGCCAGGGATGGTTCGGCGAGCTGCTGGAACCCCACGTTGGGTCGCTAATGTCCGTTCTCGCGCTGGGGAGGTGCTAGGGACCATTTGGCGAGCCGCTGGGACCCCATGCAGGGTCCCTGGGGCCCCATCTTGCTGGTGAGGTGGCAGGGGCCGGTTTGGCGAGCCACTGGGACCCCGCGTTGGGTCGCTAGTCCGTCTTCGCACTATGGAGGTGCTAGGGACCATTTGGCGAGCCGCTGGGACCCCATGCAGGGTCCTTGGGGCCCATGCGCGCGCTGGTGAGGTGCCAGGGACGGTTTGGCGAGCCGCTGGGACCCGTGTTGGGTCGCTAGTGTCCGTGTGCGTGCTGGAGGGTTCAGGGACCATTTGGCAAGCTGCTCAGATCCTGCAGGGTCTCTGGGGCCTATGTGCTGGTGGGTAGTGCCAGGGACCATTTGGCGAGCCTCTCAGTACCATGCCGGGGAGTCGCTGGGAACGCGGATGCGTGCTGGGGAGGTGCCAGGGACAGCTGCCGAGCCGCTGGGACCCCGCGCCAGGAGTCGCTGGGTCAATCGCCGCTGAGGGAGGTGCCAGGGACCATTTGTCCGAACAGCTGGGACCCGTGCTCGGTCGCTGGGGCTCCTGCACACGCTGGGGAGCCGCCAGGGATGGTTTGGCGAGCCGCTGGACCCGCTGCGGTCGCTGAGTGCCGATGTCTTGCTGGTGAGGTGCCATGGACCATTTGGCGAGCCGCTGGAACCACGCGTGGGTTTGTTGGGCCCCTGTGTGCCGCGCTGGGTAGGTGCCAGGGACCATTTGGCGGCTGCTGGGACCCCCGTGGGGTTGCTGGGGCCCGTGCGTTTGCTGGGGAGGTTTCAGGGACCATTTGGCGAGCAGATGGGACCATGTATTTGGTCGCTGGGGCCCGTGTGCGCGCAGGGGAGGCGCCAGGGACGGCTTGGCGAGCCGCTGGGACCCCGCGTGGGGTCGCTAGTGTCTGTGCGCTGGTTAGGTGCCAGAGATGGGGAGGGGCCATGGAACATTTGGCGAGCAGCTGTGACCTTGTGCGGGGTCGCTGGGGCCCGTGCACGCGTGGTGGAGGCGCCAGGGACGGTTTGGCCAGCCACTGGATCCCGCCTGGGAGGGAACTAGGGTCAGCGTCTTGGCGCTGGTGGCGCCAGGGACCATTTGGTGAGCGCTGGGGCCCCGCAGCGGGGGTCGCTTGTGCCCGTCGCGCCGCGCTGGTGAGGTGCCAGGGACGGTTTGGCGAGCAGCTATGTCCCTGTGCTGGGTTGCTGGGGAGCCGTGTGCGTGGGAGGAGGGGCCAGGACGGTTTGGCGAGCCGCTGGACCCGCCTGCTGTCGCTAGTGTCCATGTCTTGGCGCTGGGAGGTGCCAGGGACCATTTGACGACTGCTGGGACCCCTTGGGGTCGCTGGGAGCCAGTTCGTGCGCTGGGGGAGGCGCCAGGGACGGTTTGGCGAACCCATGGGACCCCAGCGGTGTTGCTGGTCCCCTGTGCCTGCGCTGGTCAGGTGCCAGAGATCATTTGGCTGACAGCTGGGACCCTGCCCAGGAATCGCTGGGGCCCGTCGCGCTTGGGGGAGGTGCCAGGGACCATTTGGCGAGCAGATGGGACCCTGTATTTGGTCGCTGGGGCCCGTGTGCGCTTCAGGCGGTGCCAGGGGCCATTTGTTGAGCCACTGGGATCCCATGCGTGGTCTCTGTGCCCGTGTGCGTGCTGGGAGGGGCCATGGAACACTGGCGAGCAGCTGTGACCCCGTCTTGGGGTCGCTGGGGCCCGATGGCCTGGGGAGGTGCCAGGGACCGTTTGGCGTAGCTCTGACCCAGCGGGGAATTAGCTGGGGGCCTGTGCGTGTGCTGGTGAGGTGCCAGGGACGTTTGGCTAGCAGCTGAGACCCGTGCAGGGTTGCTGGAGCCCGTGTGCACTGGGGATGCGCCGGGGGGCGGTTTAGGCGACTGCTGGGACCCAGCGTGGGGTCGCTGGGCCCAGTCGTCTTTGGGGAGGTACCAGGGACCATTTGGCAAGCCGCTGGGACCCGCTTGCCTGCAGGCTCGCTGGGGAACGCGTCTTGGTGCAGGGGAGGTGCAAGGGACCGTTTGGCAAGCGCTGATGCCCGCCCAGGGTCGCTGGGCGGTGCCAGGGACCGTTTGGCGAGCAGCTGGGACCTGGCAGCGTGCTGGTGAGGTGCCAGGGACCATTAGGTGAGCACCTGGGATCCCGATGCAGGGTTGCTGGGGCCCATGCGCGCTGGGCTGGGGGCCAGGGGACGGTTTGGCAAGCTGTTGGGATCCGCGTGGGGGTCGCTGGGCCCAGTGTATGCGCTCTTGAGGTGCCAGGGACCATTTGGCGAGCTGCTGGGACCCGGCGGGGTCGCTGGTGTCCGTCTGCGCGTGCTGGTGAGGTGCCGGGGACCGTTTGGCGAGCAGCTTGGACACCCAGCAGCGATCGCTGGAACCCGTCTCGCGTGCTGGTGAGTGCCAGGGACCCGTTTGGCGAGCAGCTGGGACCCCATGCAGGGTCGCTGGGGCCTGTGCACGGTCTGGGGAGGCGCCAGGGACGGTTTAGGCGAGCCCTTGGGACCCCAGCGTGTGGTCGCTGGGCCCAGTCGTCGCTGGGGAGGTACCATTGACCATTTGGCAAGCCCGCTGGGACCCGCAGCGGGCTCGCTGGGGCCCGTCTTGGCGTGCAGGGGAGGTGCAAGGGACCATTTGGCAAGCCAGCTGATGCCCGCCCAGGGTCACTGGGCCCGTGGCGTGCTGGGGAGGTGCCAGGACCATTTGGCGGAGTCGCTGGGACCCCCCAGCGGTTGCTGGGCCAAGTCTGCGCTGGGGAGGTGCCAGGAAGCATTTGGCGAGCCGCTGGGACCCTGCGGGGGTCACTGGAGCCTGTGTGCTCGCTGGGAGGAGCCAGGGACCGTTTGGCGAGCCGCTGGGACCCTGCACGGCGTCACTGGGGCCCGTCTGGCGTGCTGCGAAGGTGCCAGGGACCATTGGCAATCCCCGCTGGGCCCTGTGCGCTGCCTGGGGAGGTGCCAGGGACCATTTGTGAGATGCTGGGACCCGGCCGTGGTTGTTGGTACCTGTGAAACACGCTGGGGAGGTGCCAGGGACAGTTTGGCAAGGCGCTTGGACAGCGAAGTCGCTGGGGCCGATGCAGTTGCTGGGGAGGTGCCAGGGTGTGTTGGCGAGCTGCTTGGACCCCAGCGAAGTCGCTGGGGCCCGTCTTGGGCGCTGAGGATGTGCCAGGGGGCGTTTGCGAGCTGCTGGGACCCGTGTGTGGTTGCTGGGCCCTGTGCGGCTGGGTAGGTGCCAGGGACCATTTGGCGAGCTGCTGGGACCCGTGCGCATGCTGGGGAGGTGCCAGGGACCATTTGGCGTGCCGCTGGGACCCAGCGTCACGGTTGTTTTGGGCCCAGTCTTGGCGTGCTGGGGAGGTGCCAGGGACATTTTGGCGAGCAGCTGAGACCTCCGTGGGGTCGCTGAAGCCTGGGCACACTGTGGAGGTGCCAGTGACCATTTGGCGAGCCATGTTACCCCAGCGAGTCGCTGGGCCCAGTCGTTCGCTAGGGAGGTACCAGGGACCATTTGGTGATCCAGGGGACCCCGCAAAGGGTGGGTGGGCCCGTGCCAGGGGAGGTGCCAGTGACCATTTGGCGAGCCTCTGGGACCCGTGTGGGGTCGCTGGATCCAGTGTACATGCTGGGGAGGTACAAGAGACCATTTGGCGAGCAGCGGGACCCCGCACAGGGTCGCTTGTGCTCCGTCTTTGGCGTGATGGGGAGGTGCCAGGGACCGTTTGCCGAGCCGTTGGGACCCAGCGGGTCTCTGGGGCCTATCGTGTGCTGTGGAGGTGCCAGGGACCGTTTGGTGAGCAGCTGAGACCCCATGCAGGGTTATTGGAACACGTCTTTCGCCTGGGGCGCCAGGGAGCGGCTTGGCGAGCCACTGGGACCCAGCGTGGGGAGTCGTTGGGGCCCGTCGCGTCTTTACGCTGGGGCGCCAGGAGTCGGTTTGGTGAGCAGCTGGTACCCGTGCAGTGCTGCTTGGGCCCGTCTTGTCGCTTCGGAGGTGCCAGGACCAATTTAGCGAGCTGCTCAGATCACCGCAGCGCGGTTGCTTGGCCCTGTGCGTCGCGCTGGATAGTAGCCAGGGACCATTTGGCGAGCAGCTGGGACCCGTCTTGGCGGGCGCTGGGTAGCCGCCAGGGATGGTTGGCGAGCTGCTGGAACCCCACGTTGGGTCGCTAATGTCCGTGCTCGCTGGGGAGTGCTAAGGACCATTTGGCGAGCCGCTGGGACCCATGCAGGGGTCCCTGGGGCCCCTCTCGTAGCGCTGGTGAGGTGCCAGGGACGGTTTGGCGAGCCGCTGGGACCCAGCGTTGGGTCGCTAGTCCGTCTTCGCACTATGGAGTGCTAGGGACCATTTGGCGAGCTGCTGGGACCCCATGCAGGGTCCTTAGGGCCCATCTTGTAGCGCTGGTGAGGTGCCAGGGGCGGTTTGGCGACGCTGGGACCCCGTGTTGGAGTCGCTAGTGTCCGTGTGCGTGCTGGAGAGGTTCAGGGACCATTTGGCAAGCTGCTCAGATCCCGCGCAGGGTCTCTGGGGCCTATGTAATGCTGGGTGGGTGCCAGGGACCATTTGGCGAGCCTCTCAGTACCCGCCGCCGGGGTCGCTGGGGCACGGATGCGTGCTGGGGAGGTGCCAGGGACAGCTTGCCGAGCCGCTGGGACCCCGCGCAGGGTCGCTGGGTCCAGTGCGCACGCTGGGGAGGTGCCAGGGACCATTTGTCGAACAGCTGGGACCCCGTGCTCGGTCGCTGGGGCTCCTGCACACGCTGGGGAGCCGCCAGGGATGGTTTGGCGAGCCGCTGGACCCCGCTTGCGGTCGCTAGTGCCGATGTTACGCGCTGGTGAGGTGCCATGGACCATTTGGCGAGCCGCTGGAACCACGCGTGGGTTTGTTGGGCCCTGTGCGGCGCTGGGTAGGTGCCAGGGACCATTTGGCGAGCTGCTGGGACCCCGCGTGGGGTTGCTGGGGCCCGTGCGTTTGCTGGGGAGGTTTCAGGGACCATTTGGCGAGCAGATGGGACCATGTATTTGGTCGCTGGGGCCCGTGTGCTGTAGCAGGGGAGGCGCCAGGGGCTGCAACTGACCGCTGGGACCCAGCGTGGGTCGCTAGTGTCTGTCGCTGGTTGGGTGCCAGAGATGGGGAGGGCCATGGAACATTTGGCGAGCAGCTGTGACCTTGTGCTGGGGTCACGCTGGGGCCCGTGCCTTGAATGGTGGGCGCCAGGGGCGGTTTGGCCAGCCACTGGATCCCGCCTGGGGTTAGCTAAGTCAGCGTCTTGGCGCTGGTGAGCGCCAGGGACCATTTGGTGAGCAGCTGGGGCCCCACGCGGGGTCGCTTGTGCCCGTCTGCGCTGGGTAGGTGCCAGGGACCATTTGGCGAGCCGCTGGGTCCCGCACTGGGTTGCTGGGCCCTGTCGTCTTCGTTAGGTGCCAAGAGATGGGGAGGGCCATGGAACATTTGGCGAGCAGCTGTGACCTCGTCTTGAGAATCGCTGGGGCCCGATCTTGTGGCGGCGTGGTGGCATGGGGACGGTTTGGCCAACCCTGGATCCCGCCTGTGGTCGCTAGGGTCCGCGTGCGCACTGGTGAGGCGCCAGGGACCGTTTGGTGAGCCGCTGTTACCCCGCGATGGAGTTGCTAGTGTCCTTGCGGCGTTGGGGAGGTGCCAGGGACCATTTGCGAGCTGCTGGGACCCAGCGTGGGGTTAGCTAATGTCCATCTTGCCCACGCTGGGAGGTGCCAGGAATCATTTGGCGAGCCGCTGGGTCCCGCTCGGGGAGTCGCTGGGGCCGATGCGTTCTTCTGGGAGGTGCCAGGGACCATTTGGCGAGTAGCTGGGACCCTGTCTTGAGGTCGCTGGGGCCAATCCGCACGCTGGGGAGTTGCCAGGGATGGTTTGGCGAGCCGCTGTGTCCCAGCGTGGGGTCCTTTAGTGTCCATCGCGCCTGGGGAGGTGCCAGGGACCGTTTGGCGAGCCGCTGGGAATCTGCACGGGGTCGCTGGTACCCGGCTGTGTGCTGGGGAGGTGCCAGGGACAAATTGGCGAGCCGCTGGTACTCTGCGCGGGTTTACCGGTGCGCGTGCACAGGCTTTGGTGGTGCCAGGTACCGTTTGCCGAGCAGATGGGACCCCGTCTTGGGTCGCTGGGGCCCGTGTGTGCACTGGGGAGGCGCCAGGGACTGTTTGGCGAGCCGCTGGGACCCCGCGCGGGTTTGTAGGGCCCTGTGCGCTCGCTGGAGAGGGGCCATGAAACACTTGGTGAGCAGCTGTGACACGATGCCGGGTTGTTGTGCCCTGTGCGCGCGCTTCGTAGAAGCCAGGGACCATTTGGCTAGTCACTGGTACCCCGCACGGTGTCGCTGGGACCCGTGCGCACGCTGGGGAGGTAACAGGGACCATTTGGCGAGCCGCTGGGACCCTGCGCAGAGTCGCTGTGTCCAGTGCGCGCGTTGGGGAGGTGCCAGGGACAGTTTGGTACGCCACTTGGACCACGCGCAAAGTCGCTGGGGCCCGTGCACGCGCTGCTGAGGTGCCATGGACCATTTGTAGAGCAGATGGGACCCTGTGTTGGGTCGCTGGGGCCCATGTGCGCTCTGCAGAGGCACCAGGGACGGTTTGGTGAGCCGCTGGGACCCCTCGGTCATAAGCCCGTGTCGTCGTACGCTGGGGATGTGCCAGGGACCATTTGGCGAGCCGCTGGGAACCCGCACTGGGTCGCTGGGGTCCGGACGCATGCTGTGGAGGTGCCAGGGACAACTTGGCAAGCCGCTGGGACCCCGCGCAGAGTCGCTGGGTCCAGTGCGCGCACTGGGGATGTGCCAGGGACTGTTTGGCGAGCTGCTGGGACCCCGCATGGGGTCACTGGTGCCCGTGTGCGTGCTGGGTAGGTCCCAGGGAGCATTTGGCGAGCCGCTGGGACCCCGCTTTAGGTTGCTGGAGCCCTGTCTGTGCTGGGTTTAGGTGCTAGAGATCATTTGGCGAGCCGCTGGGACCCCGCACTGGGTAGCTGGGGCCCATGCGCGCACTGTGTCTTTGCCAGGGACCTTTTGGCGAGCCGCTGGGACGCAACGCAGGGTTGCTGTGGCCCCTGCGTGCGCTGAGGAGGTACCAGGGACCATTTCTGGCTGCTGGGACCCCGCGCTGGGTTGCTGAGCCCTGTGCGCACGCTGGGTAGTTGCCAAAGACCATTTGTCGAGCCGCTGGGACCCAGCACGGTGTCACTGGGACCCGTACGCGTGCTTGGGAGGTGCCAGGGACGTTTGGCGAGCCGCTGGAACCCTGCCGGGGGTCGCTAGTGTCCATGCGCGCTGGGGAGGTGCCAGGGTTCATTTGGCGAGCCGCTGGGACCCTGCACAGGGTCACTGGGGCCCGTGCACATGCTGGGGAGGTGCCAGGGACCATTTGGCAACAGCTGGGACCCCGTCTTGAGGGTCGCTGGGGCCCCATGTGCGTGCTGGGAAAGCGCCGGGGCGGTTTGGCTAGCAGCTGGGGACCCAGCGTGGGGTCATTAGTGTCGTCTTGGCGCTGGGGATGTGCCAGGGACCATTTGGCGACCGTCGGAATCCCTGCGGGGTCGCTGGTGCCCAGGCGGCGTGGTGGGGAGGTGCCAGGGACAACGACGAGCCACTGGGACCCCTCGCGGGGGTCGCTGGGTCAAAGGCGTGGTGAGGAGGGCCAGGGACAGTTTGCGAGCCGCTGTGACCGTCGCGGGATTCTGGTGCCCGTCGCGTGCACTGGGGATGTGCCAGGGACCATTGTGAGCCGCTTGGACCCCAGCGTGGTTGCTGGGCCTGTCAGCCCGCTGGGTGAGTGCCTGGAACCATTTGGCGGTTCTGGGACCCAGCGTGGGATCGCTAGTGTTTGTCGCCGCTGGGGATGAGCCAGGGACCATTGCGACAGCTGGGACTTGTGGCGTGGTTGCTGGGCCCTGTCGTGCCCTGGGTATGAGCAGGGATCATTTGGCAAGCGCTGTGGCCCCGTGGGATTGCTGGGCCCTGTCGCCGCGCTGGGTAGGTGCCAGGGACCATTTAATTGCCCTTCTGGGACCCCTGCAGAAGTCGCTGGGGCCCATCTTGGCGCTGGAGGTGCCAGGAATCATTGGGCGAGCCGCTGGGACCCGGCGGGGTCCGCTGTGCCTCAGCGTGCACTGGGGAAGGGCCAGGGACCTTTTTGCATACCGCTGGGACCCCAGGCGGTCGCTGGGGCCCGTGCGTCTTGCGCTGGGGAGGTGCCAGGACCATTTGGCGTGCCGCTTGGACCCCAGACCGGGTCGCTGGGGCCCGTGCATGCGCTGGAGTGGCGCCAGGGGCGGTTGGCGAGCCGCTGGGACCCATTGGGTCGCTAGTGTTGTCTTGGCAGCGCTGAGGGAGGTGCCAGGGACCGTTTGGTGAGCCGCTGGGACCCCGCGGGGTTACTGGTACCCACGTCGTGCGCTGGGAGGTGCCAGGGACCATTTGTGACCGCTTGGACTGGCGTGGTTGCTGGGCCCTGTCGCCCCGCTGGAGTAGGTGCCTGGAACCATTTGGGTCTCCGGGGATCCCGCGCGGGAATTAAGCTGTGGTCAGGGCGCCTGCTGGGGGTTGCCAGGGACAACTTGGCGGGCGCTGGGACCCTGCACAGGGGTGGGCAGCTGGGTCCATCTTGGCGCATGGGAGGTGCCAGGGACCGTTTGGCGAGCCGTTGGGACCTCGTCTTGAAGTCACTGGGGACCGTGCGCCTGCTGAGGGATTGCCAGGGACCATTTGGCGAGCAGCTAGGACACCATGTGGTGTCGCTGGGGCTTAATCTAGCAGCTGGGGAGGCATGGGGCAGTTTGGTGAGGGCCTGGGACCCAGCGCAAGTCACTGGGATGGTGTGCCCTGGGGAGGTGCCAGGGACCATTTGGCGAACCGCTGGGTCCCAGCGAGAAGAATCGCTGGGCCCGTGTGCGTGCTGGGGAGGTGCCAGGGACCTTTGCGAGCTGCTGGGACCCGCTTGGGATACGGTGCCGTGTGCGTGCTGAGAGGTGCAGGGACCATTTGGCGTGCCGGTGGGACCTGGCGGGGATGCTGGGCCTAGTCTTGCGCTGAGGAGATGTCAGGGACTTTTGGCAAGCCACTGGGACCCGTGGGGTTGCTGGGCGCTGTGCCGGCAACCCGTGGGGTCTGCCCATGTCCAAATTATCCTCCGCCCCTCCTCAAGCGCAGGCCCCATGTCCAGCGGGGGATCCCGTCTTCGCCAGCAGGGGCGGTCCCACCTCCCAGCGATATCCAGGGACATTATCACGAGCTACTGGGACCCAAGCCAGGGTCGCCTCGCCCAGTGGGCGTGCTGAGGAGGTACCAGGGATCATTTGGCGGGCAGCTGGCACCCGCGTGGCGTCGCTGGGGACCGTCGTGCGCTGGGGGAGGTGCCAGGGACCATTTGGCGTGCAACGGACTGAACCCGGGTCGCTGGGGCCCGTCGTGGCTGGAGTGGCGCCAGGGACAATTGCGAGCCACTGGGACCCAGCGTGGGAGTCGCTAGTGTTTGTGCGTCTGGGGAGGTGCCAGGGACCCGTTTGGTGAGCCGCTGGGACCCCACAGCGGGCTGCTGATGCCCGCGTGCGCTGGGGAGGTGCCAGGGACAGTTTGCCAAGCTGATTGGACCCGTGTGAAGTCCCTGGGGCCGTCGTGCACTGGGGATGTGCGAGGACCATTTGTGAGCGCTTGGACCCCGTGGTTGCTGGGCCCTGTAGCCCGCTGGGTAGGTGCCTGGGACCATTTGGCGAGTCTCCGGGATCCCACGCAGTCGCTGTGGTCAGGGCGCCTGCTGGGGGTTGCCAGGGACAACTTGCTTGGGCGCTGGGACCCGCACAGGGTCGCTGGGTCAAGGGGCGTGGTGGTGAGGGAGCCAGCGACAGTTTTAGCGAACGCTGTGACCCCAGTGGGGTCGCTGGTGTCCGTCTTGGCGGGGGAGGTGCTAGGGACCATTTGGCGAGCTGCTGGGACCCACGCGTGGTTCCTGGGCCTTGTCTTGGCGTGCTGGGTAGGTGCCAGGGATCATTTGGCAAGCCGCTGTGGCCCGGCGTGGGATTGCTGGGCCCTGTGGCGCACGCTGGTGGGTGCCAGGGACCATTTAGTTAGCCGCTGGGACCCCACTGCGAAGTCGCTGGAGCCCATCGGCGCGCTGAGGATGAGCTTCGAGGGGCCGGTTTCGCGAGCCGCTGTGACCCGGGTGGGGTGTAGTGTCCGTCTTGGCGGCTGGGGAGGTGCTAGGGACCATTTGGCGAGCTGCTGGGACCCCACGCTGTGGTTCCTGGGCCTTGTGCGCTTGCTGGGTGGTGCCAGGGATCATTTAGTTAGCTGCTGGGACCCCCCTGCGCGGTCGCTGGGGCCCATGCGGCGCGCTGGGATGAGCCAAGGGACCATTTACGAGCCGCTGGGACCACCAGCGTGGTTGCTGGGCCCCTGTCGTGCCCTGGGTATGAGCCAGGGATCTTTTAGCGAGCAGCTGTGATGCCGCTTGCGGTCGCTGGGTTCGTGCGCATGCTGGTGATGTGCCAGGGACCATTTGGCGAGCAGCTGGGACCACGTCTTGAGTTGCTGGGCCCGTCTTGTGCAGCTGGGGGAAGGGACGAGGGACCTTTTGGCATACTGCCAGGACCCCCCAGACCGGGTAGCTGGGGCCCACGTCTTGTAACTGGGGAGGTGCCAGGGACCATTTGGCGTGCAGCTTGGATCCCCAGACCCGGTCGCTGGGGCCAGTGCCGCAGCAGCTGGAGTGGCCTTGGGGGCGATTTGACAGCTGGGACCCCGCGTGGGGTCGCTAGTGTTTGTCTTGCTTTGGGGGAGGTGTCAGGGACAGTTTGCGAGCTGATTGGACCCTGTGTGAAGTCCCTGGGGCCCGTCGTGCACTGGGGATGTGCCAGGGACCATTTGTGAGCCGCTTGGACCCCCCAGCAGTGGTTTGCTGGGCCCTGTCGCCCGCTGGTGTGCCTGGGACCATTTGGCGAGGTCTCCGGGATCCCTTGCCCGGGGTCGCTGTGGTCAGGGCGCCTCCTGGGGGAGTTACCAGGGACAACTTGGCGGGCGCTGGGACCCCACAGGGTCGCTGGGTCCAGTCTTGGCGCGTGGGGGAGGAGCCAGGGACCGTTTGGCGAGCCGTTGGGACCTCGTGCGAAGTCACTGGGGACCGTGCGCCCGCTGGGGAGTTGCCAGGGACCATTTGGCGAGCAGCTGGGACACCATGTGGTGTCGCTGGGGCCCGATGTGGCTGGGGGGCGCCAGGGCAGTTTGGTGAGCAGCTGGGACCCCAGCGCAAAGTCACTGGGGATAGTGTCTTGGCGCTGGGGAGGTGCCAGGGACCATTTGGCGAACCGCTGGGTCCCCGCGTGGGGTCGCTGGGCCCCGTGTGCGTGCTGGGGAGGTGCCAGGGACCTTTTAGCGAGCTGCTGGGAACCCGCTTGGGATCGCTGGTGCCCGTGTGGCGTGCTGAGGAGGTGCCGGGACCATTTGGGCGTGCAGTGGGACCCAGCAGCGGGGATGCTGGGCCTAGTGCGCTGCGCTGGGGGAGATGTCAGGGACCTTTGGGCAAGCCACTGGGACCCGTGGAGTTGCTGGGCGCTATTGTCAAAACAACCGGCGTGGGGTCCCATTGTCTGCCAAGCCCCTACCCCTCCTCAATACCTTGCAGAAACCCGTGATCCTTGGGATCCCATTAACTAAGCCAGCAGTTCCTCGCACCTCCCCAGCTGCCTCTCAAGGGACATTATCGCAGCAGCTGGGACCCATGGCCGGTCGCTTCAGGCCCGGTGGGCGTGCTGAGGAGGTACCGGGATCATTTGGCGGCCGCTGGCACCCAGCGTGGCGTCGCTGGGGCCCGTGCGCGTACTGGGGAGGTCCCAGGGACTGTTGGTGAGCCGCTGGGACCCTGCAGGGGTAGCTGGGCCCGTGCGCAGCGCTGGGGGAGGGGCCAGGGGACCATTTAAAGTGAGCCACTGGGACCCTGCCCCAGTCGCTGGGGCCCGTCTTGTAGCTGGGCAAGGGGCCAGGGACCATTCTTGAGCCGCTGGGACCCAGCGTGGGGTAAGCTGGGGCCCGTCTTGTGCTTCGCTGGGCAAGTGCCAGGGACCATTTATGAGCCGCTGGGACCCCGCGTGGGGTCGCTGGGCCCAGTGCATGCGCTGGGGAGTGACCAGGGACCATTTGGCGAGCCGCAGGGACCCGCCCTGCAGTCGCTGGGGAGGTGCAGGGACCATTTGGCGAGCCGCTGGGACCCTCTGCGAGGTCACTGGAGACCGTGTGTTCCACGGGCAGGAGGTGCCAGGGACCTTTTGGCGAGCAGCTCGGACCCCGCGCTGAGGTGGTGCCAGGGTCCATTTGGCGAGTAGCTGGGAACCCGCGCAGGGTCTCTGGGCCCCGTACGCACATTGGGGAGGGGCCAGGGACCATTTGGCGAAACCACTAAGTACCCAGCCTGTGGGGGCCCCTGGTGGGCTGAGAGGTGCCAGAGACCATTTGGCGAGGCGTTGGGACCCGGCTCGGCTCGCTGGTGGTGCGTCGTGGCGCTGGGGAGGTGCTAGGGACCATTTGGCGGCTGCTGGGTCCCCAATGCATGGTTCCTGGGCCTTGTCTTGGCGTGCTGGGTAGGTGCCAGGGATCATTTGGCAAGCCGCTGTGGCCCCGCGTGGGATTGCTGGGCCCTGTGCGCACGCTGGGTAGGTGCCAGGGACCATTTAGTTAGCCGCTGGGACCCCCCACAGTCGCTGGGGCCCATCACGCGCTGGGGAGGTGCGGGAATCATTTGGCGAGCCGCTGGGACCCAGGCAGGTCGCTGTGCCTCGGCGTGCACTGGGGAAGGGCAGGGACCTTTTGGCGCCACTGGGACCTAGACCGGGTCACTTTGGGGCCCGTGCGTCGCTGGGGAGGTGCCAGGGACCATTTTGGCGTACCGCTTGGACCCCAGACCCGGGTGGCTGGGGCCCGATCTTGCGCTGGTGACACCAGGGACATTTGGCGGGCAGCTGGGACCCAGCGTGGGGTCGCTAGTGTTTGTCTTGTGCTGGGGAGGTGCCAGGGACCGTTTGGTGAGCCGCTGGGACCCCGCGGGGTTGCTGGTGCCCGTGCGTGCGCTGGGGAGGTGCCAGGGACAGTTTGCCGAGCTGATTGGACCCCATGTCAGAGTCCCTGGGGCCCGTGCGTGCACTGAGGATGTGCCAAGGACCATTTGTGAGCAGCTTGGACCCCGCGGCGTGGTTGCTGGGCCCCTGTGCGCCCGCTGGGTAGGTGCCTGGGACCATTTGGCGAGTCTCCTCGGGATCCCGCCGCGGGGTGCTGTGGTCAGGGCGCCTGCTGGGAGTTGCCAGGAACAACTTGGCGGGCCGCTGGGACCCGCACAGGGTCGCTGGGTCAAAAGCGCGTGGTGAGGAGGAGCCAGCGACAGTTTAGCGAGCAGCTGTGACCCAGCGTGGGGTCGCTGGTGTCGATGCGCTGCTGGGGAGGTGCTAGGGACCATTTGGCGAGCTGCTGGGACCCCAGCGTGGTTCCTGGGCCTTGTCTTGCGTGCTGGGTAGGTGCCCAGGGATCATTTGGCAAAACGCTGTGGCCCTGATGGGATTGCTGGGCCCTGTGCGCCGCGCTGGGTAGGTGCCAGGGACCATTTAGTTAGCAGCTGGGACCCCACCGCAGTCGCTGGGGCCCATCTTGTGGCCGCTGAGGATGAGCCAGGGCGGTTTCGCGAGCCGCTGTGACCCGCATGGGGTCGCTAGTGTCGTCTTGGCGCTGGGGAGGTGCTAAGGGACCATTTGGCGAGCTGCTGGGACCCCAGCGTGGTTCCTGGGCCTTGTCTTGCGGCGTGCTTGGTAGGTGCCAGGGATCATTTGGCAAGCCGCTGTGGCCCAGCGATGGGATTGCTGGGCCCTGTGCGCCACGCTGGGTGGGTGCCAGGGACCATTTGGTTCAGTGCTGGGACCCCCACACCCGAAGTCGCTGGGGCCCATCGCGGCCCTGAGGATGAGCCAGGGGCGGTTTTAAGCGAAACGCTGGGACCCGCGTGGGGGGTAAGCTGAATGTCGTCTTGGCGCTGGGGAGGTGCCAGGGACCATTTGGCGACCGCTGGGACCCCCCGTGGGGTCGCTGGGCCCAGTGCGTACGCTGGGGAGTGACCAGGGACCATTTGGCGAGCCGCAGGGACCCCGCCTTGCGGTCGCTGGGGAGGTGCAAGGGACCATTTGGCGGGCGCTGGGACCCCAGCGAGGGCTGTGCCTCAGCGTGCACTGGGGAAGGGCCAGGGACCTTTGGCATGCCGCTGGGACCCCAGACCCGGTCGCTGGGGCCCGTCGCGTCTTGCGCTGGGAGGTGCCAGGGACCATTTGGCGTGCAGCTTGGACCCCAGACCGGTCGCTGGGGCCCGTGCCGCTGCTGGGTAGCGCCAGGGACGATTTGTGAGCGCTGGGACCCCATGGGGTCGCTAGTGTTTGTCTTGGCTGGGGAGGTGCCAGGGACCGTTTGGTGAGCCGCTGGGACCCCACGCGGGTTGCTGGTGCCCGTCGTCGCGCTGGGGAGGTGCCAGGGACAGTTTGCCGAGCTGATTGGACCCCATGTGAAGTCCCTGGGGCCCGTGCGTGCACTGGGGATGTGCCAGGGACCATTTGTGAGCCAGCTTGGACCTGGCGTGGTTGCTGGGCCTGTCAGCCCGCTGGGTAGGTGCCTGGGACCATTTGGCGAGAGTCTCCGGGATCCCATGCGGGGTTAGCTGTGGTCAGGATTCCTGCTGGGAGTTGCCAGGGACAACAGCAGACGCTGGGACCCGCACAGGGTCGCTGGGGCCCGTCTGCGTGCTGGCCAAGTGCCAGGGACCGTTTTGGCGAGCCGTTGGGACCTCGTCTTGCGAGTCACTGGGGACCGTCGCCAGCCGAGGAGTTGCCAGGGACCATTTGGCGACAGCTGGGACACCATGTGGTGTCGCTGGAGCCCGTCTTGCTGGGGAGGTGCCAGGGGCGGTTTGGTGAGGCAGCTGGGACCCAGCGCCAAAGTCACTGGGGATAGTGTGCGCTGGGGAGGTGCCAGGGACCATTTGGCAAACCGCTGGGTCCCAGCATTGGGAGTCGCTGGGCCCCACGCGTGCTGGGGAGGTGCCAGGGACCTTTGCGAGCTGCTGGGAACCCGGCAGGATCTACCCTGACATCTACCGGCTGGGGAGATGTCCGGGGACCTGACAAGCCACTGGGACCCGTGGGGGTTGCTGGGCGCTGTGCCAAAACACCAGCGTGGGGTCCCAGGCGGCTGGCCAAATGATCCCTGGCCCCTCCTCAAGCTGCCAGCGCCTGAGCCCAGTGATCCCGCCGGGGGATCCCATTACCGCTTAAGCGGTCCCCTCCTCCCACCTCCCAATCACCAAGGACATTATCACGAGCCAGCTGGGACCCAGGCGGCGGGTCGCTGGGCCCAGTGGGCGTGCTGAAGGTACCAGGGATCATTTGGCGAGCCGCTGGCTTGGCGTGGCGTCGCTGGGGCCCGTCATGCTGCTGGGAGTCCCAGGACTGTTTGAGTGAACCGCTGGGACCCTGCGCGGGAGTAGCTGGGCCCGTGCACGCGTTGGGAGGGAGCCAGGGACCATTTGTGAGCCACTGGGACCCAGCCTTGAAAGTAAGCTGGGGCCCGTCTTGATGGGCAAGCAGCCAGGGACCATTGCGAGCAGCTGGGACCCAGCGTGGGTCATGGGCCCAGTGCATCGCTGGGGGGTGACCAGGGACCATTTGGCGAGCCGCAGGGACCCCGCACGACGGTCGCTGGGGAGGTGCAAGGGACCATTTGGCGAGCCGCTGGGACCCTGGAGTCACTGGAGACCCGTGTGTGTTCACGCCCAGGGAGTGCAGGGACCTTTGGCGAGCAGCTCGGGACCCAGCTGAGGTGGTGCCAGGGTCCATTTGGCGGTAATGGGGAACCAGCGCAGGGTCTCTGGGCCCGATCGCCACATTAAGGAGGGGCCAGGGACCGTTTCTCGAGCCTTGTACCCAGCAGGGGCCTGTAGGGCCCATGCGTGAGCTGGGGAGGTGCCAGAGACCATTTGGCGAGACGTTGGGACCCCGCTCGGGCTCGCTGGTGCACGTGTGCGTGCTGGGGAGGTTCCAGGGATCATTTGGCAAGCCGCTGGGTCCCCGCGCAGGTCACTGGTGCCGATGAAAGGGGCTGGGGAGGTGCCAGGGACCATTTGGTGAGCAGCTGGGACCCAGTGGTAGCTGGGCCCGTGCGCGCCACGTTGGGTAGGGGCCAGGGACCATTTTCGTGAGCCACTGGGACCCAGCGCAGTCGCTGGGGCCCGTCTTGGCGCTGGGCAAGTGCCAGGGACCATTCGCGAGCAGCTGGGACCCCCGTGGGGTCGCTGGGCCCAGTCAAATGCAGCTGAGGGTGACCAGGAACCATTTGGTGAGCACCAGGGACCCGATGCTGTCGCTGGGGAGGTGCAAGGGACCATTTGGTGAGCCTGGGACCCTGCACGAGGTCACTGGAGACCGTGCACATGCTGGGGAGGTGCCAGGGACCATTTGGCAAGCAACTGGGACCCCGTCTTGGTCGCTGGGCCATGGCGTGCAGCTGGGGAGGCGCCGGAGGCCCGGTTTGGCTAGCGCTGGGACCCAGCGTGGGGGTCATTGAGTGTCGTCTTGGCGCTGGGGATGTGCCAGGGACCATTTGGCGAGCAAATCGGAATCCCACTTGCGGGGTCGCTGGTGCCAGGCGCGTGCTGGGGAGGTGCCAGGGACAACAGCGACGCTGGGACCCCTCGCCAGGGGTCGCTGGGTCAGGGCGTGTGGTGAGGAGGAGCCAGGGACAGTTTCGCGAGCCGCTGTGACCCCGCTTGGTGTCGCTAGTGTCCGTCTTGGCGGGGAGGTGCTAGGGACCATTTGGCGAGCTGCTGGGACCCCAGCGTGGTTCCTGGGCCTTGTCTGCTGGGTAGGTGCCAGGGATCATTTAGTTAGCTGGGACCCCTGCAGTCGCTGGGGCCCATCGGCAGCTAAAGAAAGGGGATGAGCCAAGGGCGGTTCGCGAGCCGCTGTGACCCGCGTGGGGGGTCGCTGGTGTCGTCTTGGCTGGGGAGGTGCTAGGGACCATTTGGTGAGCTGCTGGGACCCCCACAGCGTGGTTCCTGGGCCTTGTCTGGCGTGCTTGGTAGGTGCCAGGGATCATTTGGCAAGCAGCTGTGGCCCCAGCGTGGGATTGCTGGGCCCTGTCGCGCCAGCTGGGTAGGTGCCAGGGACCATTTAGCCGCTGGGACCCCACACGAAGTCGCTGGGGCCCATCTGTAGCCCGCTGAGAGGATGAGCCAGGGGCGGTTTTAGCGAGCATGTGACCCAGCGTGGGACCAAGCTAGTGTCACGTCTTGGCGCTGGGGAGGTGCCAGGGACCATTGCGACGCTGGGACCTCCCGTGGGGCCGCTGGGCCCAGTGCGTACGCTGGGGGGTGACCAGGGACCATTTGGCGAGCCGCAGGGACCCCCCTTGGTCGCTGGGGAGGTGCAAGGGACCATTTGGCGAGCAGCTGGGACCACGTCTTGGGTTGCTGGGCCCGTGTCTTGCCCCTTCTGAGGTGCCAGGAATCATTTGGCAGCCGCTGGGACCCAGCCTTGGGGTCGCTGTGCCCTCGGCGTGCACTGGGGAAGGGCCAGGGACCTTTTGGCATACTGGGACCCCAGACGGGGTCGCTGGGGCCCGTCGTCTTGCCTAGGGAGGTGCCAGGGACCATTTGGCGTGCCTTGGACCCCAGACCGGGTAAGCTGGGGCCCGTCTGCAGCAGGAGGGCGCCAGGGACATTGGCGAGCCGCTGGGACCCCAGCGTGGGAGTCGCTAGTGTTGTCTTGTGGCTGGGGAGGTGCCAGGGGACCGTTTGGTGAGCCGCTGGGACCCCATGGGGGTTGCTGGTGCCGTGCCTGCGCTGGGGAGGTGCCAGGGACAGTTTGCGAGCTGATTGGACCCCATGTGAAGTCCCTGGGGCCCGTCGTGCACTGGGGATGTGCCAGGACCATTTGTGAGCCGAGCAGACCCCGCAGCGTGGTTGCTGGAGCCCTGTCGCCCGCTGGGTAGGTGCCTGGGACCATTTGGCGAATCTCGGGATCCCTTACCCAGTCGCTGTGGTCAGGATTCCTGCTGGGGGTTACCAGGGACAACTGGCGGGCGCTGGGACCCCGCACAGGGTCGCTGGGGCCCGTGCGCGTGCTGGCCAAGTGCCAGGGACCGTTTGGCGAGCCGTTGGGACCTCGTGCGAAGTCACTGGGGACCGTGCGCCCGCTGGGGAGTTGCCGGGACCATTTGGCGAGCAGCTGGGACACCATGTGGTGTCGCTGGGGCCGATGTGCTTGGCGCTGGGAAGCGCCAGGGGCGGTTTGGTGAGCGCTGGGACCCAGCGCAAAGTCACTGGCGATAGTGTGCGCGCTGGGGAGGTGTCAGGACCTTTGGCAAGCCACTGGGACCCGTGGGGTTGCTGGGCGCTGTGCCAAAAGCAACCGGCGTGGGGTCCAGCGGCTGGCCAAATGATCCCTGGCCCCTCCTCAAGCAGCCCGCGCCAATGATCCAGCGGGATCATTAGCTTCATAAGCGGTCCCTCGCACCTCCCAGCACGCATATACCAGGGACATTATCTGAGCCGCTGGGACCCAGCGCGGGGTCGCTGGGCCCAGTGGACGTGCTGAGGAGGTACCAGGGATCATTTGGCGAGCCGCTGGCACCCCGCGTGGCGTCGCTGGGGCCCGTGCGCATGCTGGGGAGGTCCCAGGGACTGTTGGTGAAGCCGCTGGGACCCTCGCGCCAGGGTAGCTGGGCCCGTGCAGCGTTGGGAGGGGCCAGGGGACCATTTGTGAGCCACTGGGACCCCAGCGAAGGTCATGGGGCCCCGTCTTGTGCTGGGCAAGTGCCAGGGACCATTTGCGAGCCGCTGGGACCCCGCGTGGGGTCGCTGGGCCCAGTGCATGCGCTGGGGAGTGACCAGGGACCATTTGGCGAGCCGCAGGGACCCCGCACACGGTCGCTGGGGAGGTGCAAGGGACCATTTGGCGAGCCGCTGGGACCCTGCGCGAGGTCACTGGAGACCGTGTGTTCACGGCGGAGGTGCCAGGGACCTTTTGGCGAGCAGCTCGGACCCAGCGAGGGTGGTGCCAGGGTCCATTGGTGAGTAACTGGGAACCAGCGCAGGGTCTCTGGGCCCGGCGTACGCACATTGGGGAGGGGCCAGGGACCATTTGGCGAGCCACTCGTACCCCGCGCGGGGCCTGTGGGGCCCATGCGTGAGCTGGGGAGGTGCCAGAGACCATTTGGCGAGACGTTGGGACCCAGCTCGAGGCTCGCTGGTGCGTGTGCGTGCTGGGGGAGGTTCAGGGATCATTTGGCAAGCAGCTGGGTCCCAGCGGGGGGTGCTGGTGCCCGTGAAAGGGGCTGGGGGAGGTGCCAGGGACCATTTGGTGAGCAGCTGGGACCCAGCGGTGGCTGGGCCCTGTCTTGCGCCGGGTTGGGTGAGGCCAGGGACCATTTAGTGAGCCACTGGGACCCAGCAGCGAAGTGGCTGGGGCCCGTCTTGTGCTGAGCATAGTGCCAGGGACCATTTGCGAGCAGCTGGGACCCCCGTGGGGTCGCTGGGCCCAATCACGTGCGCTGGGGGTGACCAGGAACCATTTGGTGAGCCGCCCAGGGACCCCTTGTCGGGATCGCTGAGGGAGGTGCAAGGGACCATTTGGCGGGAGCTGGGACCCTGCACGAGGTCACTGGAGACCGTGCACATGCTGGGGAGGTGCCAGGGACCATTTGGCAAGCAGCTGGGACCCGTGCAGGGGTCGCTGGGAGCCCATGTCTGTGCTGGGGGCGCCGGGGCCCGTTTGGCTAACCGCTGGGACCCGCGTGGGGTCATTAGTGTCGTCCCGGCGCTGGGGATGTGCCAGGGACCATTTGGCGGCCCGTCGGAATCCCGCCGCGGGTCGCTGGTGCCCAGGCGTGCTGGGGAGGTGCCAGGGACAACAGCCAGGCCCTGGGACCCCTCGCAGGGAGCTGGGTCAAAAGGCGTGTGGTGAGGAGGGCCAGGGACAGTTCCGACACGCTGTGACCCCGCATGGTGTGCGTGGTGTCACGTCTTGGCGCTGGGGAGGTGCTAGGGACCATTTGGCGAGCTGCTGGGACCCCACAGCGTGGTTCCTGGGCCTTGTGCGCTTGCTGGGTGGTGCCAGGATCATTTAGTTGGCCGCTGGGACCCCACAGAAGTCGCTGGGAGCCCCATGCAGCTGGGGATGAGCCAGGGGCGGTTTAAGCCGCTGTGACCCCGCGTAGGTCGCTGAGTGTCATCTTGGCGCTGGGGAGGTGCTAGGGACCATTTGGTGAGCTGCTGGGACCCCTGCGTGGTTCCTGGGCCTTGTCTTGGCGTGAGGTGCCAGGGATCATTTGGCAAGCCGCTGTGGCCCCAGCGTGGGATTGCTGGGCCCTGTCGCACGCTGGGTAGGTGCCAGGGACCATTTAGTTAGCGCTGGGACCCCCACACAAGTCGCTGGGGCCCATCTTGGCGCTGAGAGGATGAGCCAGGGACGGTTTTAGCGAGCCGCTGTGACCCCATGGGGTCGCTGGTGTCGTCTTGGCGCTGGGGAGGTGCCAGGGACCATTGCGAGCCGCTGGGACCTCCCGTGGAGTCGCTGGGCCCAGTGCGACGCTGGGGGCGACCAGGGACCATTTGGCGAGCAAGCAGGGACCCCATGCCGCGGCGCTGGGGAGGTGCAAGGGACCATTTGGCGAGACGCTGGGACCACGTGCGGGGTTGCTGGGCCCCGTGTGCGCGCTGGGGAGGTGCCAGGAATCATTTGGCGAGCCGCTGGGACCCCGCGCGGGGTCGCTGTGCCTCGAGCGTGCACTGGGGAAGGGCCAGGGACCTTTTGGCATACCGCTGGGACCCCAGACCGGGTCGCTGGGGCCCGTGCGTGCGCTGGGGAGGTGCCAGGGACCATTTGGCGTACCGCTTGGACCCCAGACCGGGTCGCTGGGGCCCGTGCACGCGCTGGAGTGACGCCAGGGACGATTTGGCGAGCCGCTGGGACCCCGCGTGGGGTCGCTAGTGTTTGTGCGCGCGCTGGGGAGGTGCCAGGGACCGTTTGGTGAGCCGCTGGGACCCCACGCGGGGTTGCTGGTGCCCGTGCGTGCGCTGGGGAGGTGCCAGGGACAGTTTGCCGAGCTGATTGGACCCCGTGTGAAGTCCCTGGGGCCCGTGCGTGCACTGGGGATGTGCCAGGGACCATTTGTGAGCCGCTTGGACCCACGCAGCGTGGTTGCTGGGCCCTGTCGCCCGCTGGAGGCAGGTGCCTGGGACCATTTGGCGAAGTCTCGGGATCCCGACGGGTCGCTGTGGTCAGGACGCCTGCTGGGGAGGTGCCAGGGACAACTTGGCTGGCCGCTGGGACCCCGCACAGGGTCGCTGGGGCCCGTGCGCGTGCTGGCCAAGTGCCAGGGACCGTTTGGCGAGCCGTTGGGACCTCGTGCGAAGTCACTGGGGACCGTGCGCCCGCTGGGGAGTTGCCAGGGACCATTTGGCGAGCAGCTGGGACACCATGTGGTGTCGCTGGGGCCCGTGTCTGCTGGGGAGGCGCCAGGGGCGGTTTGGTGAGCAGCTGGGGCCCACTTAAGAAAGTCACTGGGGATAGTGTGCGCTGGGGAGGTGCCAGGGACCATTTAAGCTGAACAAAGCTGGGTCCCGGGGGTCGCTGGGCCCCGTGTGCGTGCTGGGGAGGTGCCAGGGACCTTTTAGCTAGCTGCTGGGAACCCGCTTGGGATCGCTGGTGCCCTTGTCTGTGCTTAGGAGGTGCCAGGGACCATTTGGCGTGCCGGTGGGACCCCGCGCGGGGATGCTGGGCCTAGTGCGCACGCTGGGGAGATGTCAGGGACCTTTTGGCAAGCCACTGGGACCCCGTGGGGGGTTGCTGGGCGCTGTGCCAAAGCAACTTCGCGTGGAGTCCCATTGTCTCGCCAAATGATCCCTGGCCCCTCCTCAAGCACGCCGCATACGGACCCAGTGATCCCGCTGGCGGGATCAATGCTTCAACGGTCCCTCGCACCTCCCCAGCACGCATATGCCAGGGACATTATGACGAGCCGCTGGGACCCAGCGCGGGGTCGCTGGGCCCAGTGGACGTGCTGAGGAGGTACCAGGGATCATTTGGCGAGCCGCTGGCACCCCGCGTGGCGTCGCTGGGGCCCGTGCGCATGCTGGGAGGTCCCAGGGACTATTTGGTGAGCCGCTGGGACCCTGCGCAGGGTAGCTGGGCCCCGTGCACGCGTTGGGGAGGGGCCAGGGACCATTTAAGTGAGCCACTGGGACCCCAGCGAAGGGGCTGGGGCCGTCTGTGCAACTGGGCAAGTGCCAGGGACCATTTATAGCCGCTGGGACCCCAGTGGGGTCGCTGGGCCCAGTGCATCGTCTGGGGGAGTGACCAGGGACCATTTGGCGAGCCGGAGACCCCCGCACATGGTCGCTGGGGAGGTGCAAGGGACCATTTGGCGAGCCGCTGGGACCCTCTTGGCGAGGTCACTGGAGACCGTGTGTTCACGGGCGGAGGTGCCAGGGACCTTTGGCGCAGCCGGACCAGCAGCTGAGGTGGTGCCAGGGTCCATTTGGCGAGTAGCTGGGAACCCGCGCAGGGTCTCTGGGCCCCGTACGCACATTGGGGAGGGGCCAGGGACCATTGGGCCCACTCGTACCCATGTGCGGGGCCTGTGGGGCCCATCGTGGGCTGGGGAGGTGCCAGGACCATTTGGCGAGGCGTTGGGACCCGCTCTGGCTCGCTGGTGCACGTGTGCGTGCTGGGGAGGTTCAGGGATCATTTGGCAAGCCGCTGGGTCCCCGCGCGGGGTCACTGGTGTCCGTGAAGGGGCTGGGGGAGTTCAGGGACCATTTGGTGAGCCGCTGGGACCCAGCAGCGGTAGCTGGGCCCCGTCACTTACGTTGGGTGAGGGGCCAGGGACCATTTCGTGAGCCACTGGGACCCCACGGTCGCTGGGGCCCGATCTTGCTGGGCAAGTGCCAGGGGACCATTTGCGACAGCTGGGACCCCGATGGGGTCGCTGGGCCCAATCTTTGTCACAGCTGAGGAGTGACCAGGGACCATTTGGCGACGCGGGGACCCCGCTCACGGGATTCGCTGGGGAGGTGCAAGGACCATTTTTAGGCAGCTGGGACCCTGCAGCGAGGTCACTGGAGACTGTGCACATGCTGGGAGGTGCCAGGGACCATTTGGCAAGCAGCTGGGACCCCGTGCGGGGTCGCTGGGGCCCATGTGCGCGCTGGGGAGGCGCCCGGGACGGTTTGGCTAGCCGCTGGGACCCCGCACACGGTTGCTGGGGAGGTGCAAGGGACCATTTGGCGAGCCACTGGGACCCTGCGCGAGGTCACTGGAGACCGTGTGTTCGCGGCGGAGGTGCCAGGGACCTTTTGGCGAGCAGCTCGGACCCCGCGCTGAGGTGGTGCCAGGGTCCATTTGGCGAGTTGCTGGGAACCCACGCAGGGTCTCTGGGCCCCGTACGCACGTTGGGGAGGGGCCAGGGACCATTTGGCGAGACGCTCGTACCCTGTCTCTTGGGCCTGTGGGGCCCATCTTGCTGGCTGAGGAGGTGCCAGAGACCATTTAAGCTGAAGTTGGGACCCCGCTCGGGCTCGCTGGTGCGTGTGCGTGCTGGGGATGTTCCCAGGGACCATTTGGCACCGCTGGGTCCCAGCGCGCACGCTGGAGTAGGGGCCAGGGACCATTTAGGTGAGCCACTGGGACCCCAGCAAGTCGCTGGGTCCCGATCGTCAGCATGGCTGGGCAAAGTGCCAGGGACCATTCTGCGAGCCGCTGGGACCCCCCATTAAATCGCTGGGCCGGTGCGTGCGCTGGGGTGACCAGGGACCATTTGGCGGGCGCCGCAGGACCCCGCCTGCGATGGCTGGGGAGGTGCAAAGGGACCATTTGGCGAGGCTGGGACCCCTGCCGCGAGGTCACTGGAGACCCGTGTGTTGTGGCCCGGAGTGCCAGGGACCATTTGGCTCAGCGCTCGTACCCGTCTTGGGGTCAAGCTGGGCCCGATGCTTGTGCTGGGGGAGGTGCAGGGACCGTTTAGCGAGCCGCTGGGACCCCGCGCGGGGTCGCTGGACCCCGTGCTTGTGCTGGGGAGGTGCCAGGAACCATTTGGCGAGCCGCTGGGACCCCACAGGGGTCGCTGGGGCCCGTCGCGCATGCTGAGGGAGGTGCCAGTGATCATTTGGCGAGCTGCTCGGACCCGCACACGGTCGCTGGTGCCCGTCGCGGCGCGTACAGAGCGATTTGTCGAGTCGCTGGGACCCCGAGCGGGGTCGCAGTGGCCCGTGTGCGTGCTGGGAGGTGCCAGGTACCGTTTGGCGAGCCGCTGGGACCCGGCACGCGGGGTCGCTGGGCCCAGTGCACATGCTGGGGAGGTGCCAGGGACCGTTTGGCGAGCAGCTGGTACCCGGGCCGGAGTTGTTGGGGCCGTGGCGTGTGTTGATGAGGTGCCAGGACGTTTGGCGGCCCGCTGGGACCCGCGGTAGCTGGGCCCGTGTGCGTGCTGGGGAGCTGCCAGGGGCGGTTTGGCGTGCCGCTGGGACCCGGCGCGGGGTCGCTGGGCCCAGTGCACGTGCTGGGGAGAGGTGCAGGGACTATTTGGTGAGCTGCTGGGTCCCCTTGTGGGGTGGCTGTGGCCCGTCTTTGGCGTGCTGAGGGAAGGTGCCAGGGGCGGTGATTTAGCGTGCGCTGGGACCCCGACGAGGTCACTGGCCCAGTGCGTCTGCTGGGGAGGTGCCAGGGACCATTTGGCGAGCAGCTGGGAACCCGGCGGGGTCGCTGGGGCCTGTCGTCTTGTGCTGGGAGGTGCCAGGGACCGTTTGGTGAGCTGCTGGGAACCCGCCCAGGGGTCACTGGGCCATCTTGGCGATGCTGAGGGAGGTGCCAGGGACCATTTGGCGGCCGCTGGGTCCCGCAGTGAGGCGCTGGGCCCGTGCGCATGCTGGGAGAGTGCCGGGACCATTTGGTGGCTTGTGGGACCCCAGCGTGAGTGCTGGGCCCGTCTTGCTGGGGAAGGAGCCAGGGACCATTTAATGAGCCCGCTGGGACCCGGGGGGAGTCGCTGGGCCCGTGCTTGTGCTGGGGAAGGTGCCAGGGACCGTTTAGCGAGCCGCTGGGACCCCCTGTGAGTCGCTGGCCCGATGTGTGTGCTGGGTAGGTGCCAGAGACCGTTTGAGAGCAACTGGAACGGCCCGGGGTCGCTGGGGCCAGTCTGCGTGCTGGGAGGTGCCAGGGACGACGGCGAGCACGCTGGGACGGCCGGGTGGGGGCAGTCCCGGGCGATGCTGGGGGGGGCAGGAGGACCATTTGGCGGTGGGGTGCCCTGGGGCCGATGGGTCCAGTGAGGTGCTCAGGGACCGTTTGGCCCGGCGCTGGGACCAGCGAGCGCTGGGCCCGATGTCGCGTGCTGGGGAAGTTCAAGGACCGATTTGGCGTGCGCTGGGACCAGCACGGTGCTGCTGGGCCCCTGTTGCGATGCTGGGAGGGGCCAGGGACCGTTTGGCGAGGCTAGGAACCTGAGGGGTGCTGGGCCCAGTGCGTCTTTAGGAGGTGCCAGGTACCCGTTTGGCGAGCAGCTGGGACCGAGGCGGGGTCGCTAGGCCCAGTGCGTGTGATGCTGGTTGGCGCCAAGACCATTTGCAAGCCGCTGGGACCCCAGCGTGGTGGCTGGGGCCTGTGGTGTGGGAGGTAACAGGGATCGTTTGGCGAGCCGGTGGGACCTCATGGCGGTCGCAAGGGCCTAGTCGTGCGCTGGGTATGTGCCAGGACATTGGCGGCAACTGGGACCCCACGAGGGGTCTCTGCGGCTTTATCTGCGGCGTGCTGGTGGTTGCCAGGGACCATTTGGAGGCAGATGGGACCCCATGGGTGGTGAACGCTGGGACCCGGCCTTGGTCGCTGGGCCACGTCTTGTGTGTGGGGAGGTCCAGGGACCGTTTGGCGGCCGCTGGGACCCAGTAGCAGTTACTTTGCCAGTGTCGCATGCTGGGGAGATAGCGGATCGTTTAGCGGCGGTGGGACCCAGCAGTTTCGCTGGGCCCGTCTTGGCTAGGGGGGGGCAGGGACCAGTTGGTGAGCACGCTGGGACCCGTGGCGTGGTTGCTGGGCCCTGTGTGTGTGCTGGGGTGGTGCCAGGGACCATTTGGAGAGGCCGGTGGGACACCGCCGCAGGGTCGCCCCTAGTGTCGTCGCAGCTGGGAGGTGCCAGGACCATTTGAGCCACTGGGACCCGACCGGGGGGTCGCTGGGCCCAGGCATGCGCACTGAGGGTAGCTAGGGACCATTTGGTGACCGCTGGGACCCGGCCAGGGGTCTCGCTGGGTCTGTGTGCGTCCTGGGGAGGTGCCAGGGACCCGTTTGGCAGGCCGCTGGGACCCTCTTAGTCAGCTGTGACCTGTCTTTGATGTGCTGGAGACCATTTACCATTTAAGCAGCTGGGACCCCCTGCAGGTGTTACTGGGATCGGCGGTGTGGGGGTGCAGGGACCATTTAGCGACAGCTGATACCCGCGCGAGCTGGGGCCGGTGCCTGCGTGCTGATGTTTCCAGGGGCCATTTGGCGAGCTGGGACCCAGCCGGGTTGCTGGGCCCTGTGTGTGCTGGGGAGGGCCAGGGACCATTTGGTGGCCCGCTGGGACCCGACCGGGGGGTGGGCCCAATCTTGGCGTCCTGGGGAGGTGCCAGGGACCGTTTGGCGAACCGCTGAGACCCTGGCGGGGTCACTGTGACATGTGCACGTGCTGGGGAGGTGCAGGGACCATTTGCTGAGCCGCTGGGACCCGCCCGGGGCAGCTGGGCCCGTCTGTGTGCTGAGGGAGGGGCCAGGGACCATTTGGTGAGCCGCTGGGACCCGACCCGGGGTTGCTGGGCCCAGTCGCGCATCCTGGGGGGTGCCAGGGACGTTTGGCGAGCCACTGAGACCCTGTGGACGAGAGTCTTGTGACATGTCGTTGCTGGGGAGGTGCCGAGACCATTTAGCGAGCCGCTGGGACCCCTGCGGTGTTGCAGGGCCCCGTGTGCTTGGGAGGTGCCAGGGACAATTTGGCGAGGCAGCTGGGACCCCGAGGTCGCTGGGTCCAATCTTGGCGTCCTGGGAAGGTGCCAGGGACCATTTGTGAGCCACTGGGACCCAGCGCTGGTCGCTGGGCCAAGTGCGCATGCTGGGGAGGTAACAGGATCGTTTGGCGAGCAGGTTTGACCTCAGGCGGGGTTGCTGGGCCTAATCTTGCTGGGCTGGGTATGCCCAGGGACCATTTGGCGAGGCTGGTGGACCCGTGTGGGATCGCTTCTTCATCGCCCCTGGGAGGTTCAGGGACCATTTGGCGAGCAGCTGGGACTGGCGGGATCGCTGGGGCCCGTGCATGTGCTGGGGAAGGTGTCAGGGGTTCGTTTGGCTAACCGCTGGGACCCCGCGCCCAGGTCATCTTGCCCCGAGTCTTGGCGTGCTGGGGAGGTGCCAGGGACCATTTGGCGGGCGCTGGGACCCCATGGTCGCTGGGGCCAGTGCACGTCCTGGGGAGGTGCCAGGGACGTTTGGCGAACCGCTGAGACCCTGGCGGGAGCCGCTGTGACATGCACGTGTGCTGGGAGGTGCAGGGGACCATTGGTGAGCCAGCTGGGACCCCAGCGGGCCCGCTGGGCCCGTCGCATGCTGGGGGGGGCCAGGGACCATTTGGCGTGCCGCTGGGACCCGGCGGGGTCGCTGGGTCAATCTTGCGCATCCTGGGAAGGTGCCAGGGACCATTTTCGAGCCGCTGGGACCCAGCTAGTCGTTGGGCCAGTGCGCATGCTGGGAGGTAACAGGGATCGTTTGGCGAGCGATTGGGACCTCAGCGGGGGGGTTAGCTGGGCCTGGTCTTGGCGCTGGGTATGTGCCAGGGACCATTTGGCGAGCAGATTGGACCCCGTGTGGGGTCGCTGGGCCCCGTCTCTGCGCACCTGGGGAGGTTCAGGGACCATTTGGCGGGCAACTGGGACCCGAGCAGGATCGCTGGGGCCCGTGCATGTGCTGGGGAAGGTGTCAGGGTTAGTTTGGCTGGCCGCTGGGACCCAGCGAGGTCACTGTGCCCGTCTTGCTGGGGAGGTGCAAGGTACCGTTTGGGCGTGCCACTGGGACCCAGGGTCGCCTTGCCATGTCTTGGCGTAGGTGCAAACACGTTGGCGGCCGCTGGGACCATTTATCAGCAGGGGCCAGAATGCACGTGCTGGGGAGGTGCCATCACCCACATCCTATAAAGAGTCGCTGGGTCCAGTGCCACATCCTGGAAGGTGCCAGGGACCATTTAGAAACACTGGGACCCCATCTCCGCTACCCGTAAAGGAAAGGGCCAGGGACCATTTTGGCGTGCCGCTAGGTTGAGTGGGGTTTAAAATCCAATCTGCACCTCCTGGGGGAATACCAAGGACCATTTGGCGAACCGCTGAGACCCTCTGTGAAATCGCTGTAACATGTGCACATGCTGCGAAAATTACAGGAACGCCATTCTGGCTGCTGGGACCTTGGCTCATTTGCTTGTCTGCTTGTGCTGGGCAAGTGCCAGGGGCAATTTAGGTTTGGCCCGTTGGGACCGCGGGGTAAAGTAGACCAAAATCACGTCTCTGCGGAGAGTACCAGGGGCGGTTTGGTGTGCCGTTGGGACTCCACGCGGGGTCGCTGGGGCCAGTGAGCATCCTGGGAGAGGTGCCAGGGACCGTTTGGCGAACGCTGAGACCCTGTGGCGGGGTCGCTGTGACATGTGCGTGCTGGGTAGGTGCAGGGACCATTTAAGTGACGCTGGGACCCGCCGCGGGTGTTGCTGGGACCGGCGCGTGCCCAGGAGGTGCCAGGGGCGATTTGGTGAGCCGCTGGGGATCCCGTGCTGGGGTCACTGGGCACAGTCGCGGCGTCCTGGGGGAGGTGCCAGGGACCATTTGGCGAGCATGGGACCCTGCGTGAATTAGCTGGGCCCCGTCGGCGTGCTGGGGAGGTGCCAGGGACCGTTTGGCGTGCATGGGACCCCGGCGGGGTCACTGGGTCAGTCTTGGCGTCCTGGGAAGGTGCCAGGGATCATTTACGACACGCTGGGACCCCGCTGTCCTCGCTGGGCCATCGCCCATGCTGGGGATGTAACAGGACGCGTTTGGCGGTGTTGTGGGACCGCTCAGCAGCGGGGTAAGCTGGGCTAGTTGATGCTAGGGATGTGCAAAGGGACATTTGGCGAAACAGATTGGGACCCGTGCGGGTAAAGCTGGGCCAAGTGCGCCCTGGGAGGTTCAAGGGACCATTTGGCGACGCTGGGACTGGCGAGATCTCTGCGGCCCATGCATGTGCTTGGTGAGGTGCCCGGAATTCGTTTGGCTAGCAGCTGGGACCCGTCGCGGGGTCACTAGCGCCTCGGCGCATGCTGGGGAGGTTCCAGGGACCATTTTGGCGTGCGCTGGGACCCAGCGCCAGGATAGCCTGGGGTCGCAGCACGTGCTGGGGAGAGGTGTCAGGCTCGTTTGGCGAGCGCTGGGACCCCGCTAGTCGTATGAACTCCGAACGTGCTTCAGGGAGGTGCTAGGAACCGTTTGGCGACCAGCTGATACCCCGCCCGGGTCGCTGGGCCAGTCTCGCTTCCTGGGGAGGTGCCAGGGACCGTTTGGCGAGCCGCTGAGACCCCTCTTGGCCCGAGTGGCTGTGACATAATGCATGCTGGGGAGGTGCAGGGACCATTTAGGTGAGCAGCTGGGACACCGCCCGAAGGTCGCTGGGCCCACGTCTTGCGCGCATGCTGGGGAGGGGCCAGGGACCATTCGTGAGCAGCTGGGACCCCAGCTGGTCGCTGGGCCCAGTCGCATAATCTGGGGAGGTAACAAGGGATGTTTGGCGAGCGGTGGGACCTCCACCCAGCGGGGTCGCTGGGCCCCTGTCTTGGCCTGCAGCTGGGTATGTGCCAGGGGACCATTTGGCGACCACTGGGACCCGCACAGGGTCTCTCTTGGCTGCCGTGCGTACTGGTGAGGTGCCGAGGGAGCATTTGGCGGCAACTGGGACCCCACACCCGGTGTTGCTGGGACCAGCGTGCTTGGGAGGTGCCAGGGGGCGATTGCTGAGCCGCTGGGACCCGATGCTTGGTCGCTGGGCCCATCGCATGCTGGGGGGGGCCCAGGACCATTTGCGACCGCTGGGACCCGGCGCTGGTCGCTGGGCCAATCGCGCCAATCTGGGAGGTAACAGGGATCGTTTGGCGAGCGGTGGGACCTCAGCGGGGTCTAAGCTAGCCTAGTCTTGTGGCGCTGGGTATGTGCCAGGGGACCATTTGGCGAGAACCACTGGGACCCCGCACAGGTCTCTCGGCATGTGCGTGCTGGTGAGGTGCCAGGGAGCATTTGGCGACACGCTGGGACCCCGCAGTGTTGCTGGGACCCGCGTGCTTAGGAGGGTGCCAGGGGCGATTTGCTGACGCTGGGACCCGCTTGGAGACGCTGGGCCCCGTCGCGCATGCTGAGGGGGCCAGGGACCATTTAGCGTGCCGCTGGGACCCAGTGGGGTCGCTGGGTCCATGCGCATCTGGGGAGGTGCCGGGACCGTTGGCGAACCGCTGAGACCCTCGCCGCGGGAGTTCGCTGGGGCCCCGCGGCGCATGGGGAGGTGCCAGGGACCATTTGCGAGCCGCTGGGACCCTGCGCGGGGTCGGAGTGTCCGTCGCACGCTGAGGAGGGCCAGGGACCATTTGGCGAAGCTGGGACCCCCGACGGGTTCGCTGGGCCCCTGCGGCGTTCTGGGGAGGTGGGGACCATTTGGCGAGCCGCTGGGACCCCTTGTAGGCCGCTGGGTCAGTCGCGTCCTGGGAAGGTGACAGGGATCATTGCGCGAAAGCGCTGGGACCCAGCGCTGCATCGCTGGGCCAATCGCTGGGCTAGGTGAGTGCCAGGGATCGTTTGGCGAGCCGGTGGGACCTCCTTGGGGTCGCTGGGCTGGTGCGCAGCGCTGGGGAGGTTCCAGGGACCATTTGGCGAGCAGCTGGGACCCCTGGGTCGCTGGGGCCCGTGCATGCCCTGGGGAGGTTCCAGGGACCATTTGGCTAGCCGCTGGGACCCCGGCGGGATCGCTGGGGCCCGTGCATGTGCTGGGGAAGGTGTCAGGGTTCGTTTGGCTAGCCGCTGGGACCCCGCGCGGGGTCACTGTGCCCGATCTTGCATGCTGGGGAGGTGCAAGGTACCGTTTGGCGTGCCGCTGGGACCCCCCACGGGGTCGCTGGGGCCAGTCTTGGCGTGCTGGGGAGATGCCAGGGACCGTTTGGCGGGCAGCTGGGACCCCAGCGGGGTCGCTGGGGCCCGTGCGTGCTGGGGGAGGTGCCAGGAACCATTTGGCGAGCAGCTGATACCCTGCGCGGGGTCGCTGGGGCCGATGCACGTGCTGGTGAGTGCCAGGGACCGTTTGGCAAGCTGCTGGGACCCGCCCGGGTCGCTGGGCTCGTCGTCGCGTGCTGGGGAGGGGCCAGGGACCATTTGGCGAGCCGCTGTGACCCGACCCGGGGTCGCTGGGCCCAGTGCGCGTCCTGGGGAGGTGCCAGGGACCGTTTGGCGAACCGCTGCGACCCCTCGCGTGGTCTCTGGGGTCTGTGTGCGTGCTGGGGAGGTGCCAGGAACCATTTGGCGAGCTGCTGGGACCCCGCTTGGGGTCGCTGGGCCCTGTGTGTGTGCTGGGAGGTGCCAGGGACCATTTAGCGAGCGGTGGGACACCACGGGGTCGCTGGGGCCTAACTCGTGTGCTGGGGAGGTGCCAGGGACCATTTGGCGACAGCTGGGACCCGGCTGGGTCACTGGGCCCGTGCTGCGTGGGGTATGTTTCAGGGACCATTTTACGAGCCGCTGGGACCCAGCTGGGTTGCTGGGCCAGTGTGTGTGCTGGGTATGTGCCAGGACCATTTGGCGAGCCGGTCGGACCCGCACCGGGTCACTGGGCCGCATCGTGTGCTGCTGAGGTGCCAGGGACCATTTGGCAGCCACTGGGACCCGCCCTGGGTCACTGGGCCCATGCGCCGCTGGGTATGTTTCAGGGACCATTTGAGCAGCTGGGACCCTGCTGGATTGCTGGGCCCCCATGTGCTGGGAAGGTGCCAGAGACCATTTGGCGAAACCGCTGGGACCCACCCCGGGGTTGCTGGGCCCTGTGAGCACACCGGGTAGATGCCAGAGACCATTTAGCAAACCGCTGGGACCCCATACGATGTTCCTGGGACCCGGCGCATGCTTAGGAGGTGCCGAGGGACCATTTGGCTGAGCAGCTGGGACCCCAGCGGTGTCGCTGGGCCCGTCTTGCTTGTGCTAGGGGAGGAAGTACTGGGGATGGTTTGGAGAGTTGTTGGGACCCATGGCGAAGTGCAGCTGGGACCCGTCTTGTGGCGCTGGGTTGGGGGCAGGGACCAGTTTGTGAGCCGCTGGGACCCGGCGCTGGATCACTGGGCCCCGTGCACTTTCGCTGGGTATGTTCGGGACCATTTGGCGAGCCGCTGGGACCCAGCTGGGTTGTTGCTGGGCCCTGAGCATGCGGTGGGTGCCAGAGACCATTTAGTGAGCCTCTGGGACCCCGCACGATGTTCCTGGGACCCGAGCGCGTGCTCTGGGAGGTGCCAGGGACCATTTGTTGACCGCTGGGACCCTGCGGGTCGCTGGGCCCGTCTTGCATGCTGAGGAGGTGCCAGGGACCGTTTGGCGTGCCGCTGGGACCCAGCAAGGGTCGCTGGGTCCAGTGCGTCCTGGGGAGGTGCCAGGGACCATTGCGACGCTGGGACCCCTTGCGGCAGCTGGGGAGGGGGCAGGGACCAGTTGGTGAGCCGCTGGGACCCGGCGCGGGGTTGCTGGGTCCTGTGTGTGCTGGTGGGTGCCAGAGACCATTTGGCGAGCAGGTGGGACCTCCGCGGGGGTCGCTGGGCCTGAGTCTTGATGGGATGTGCCAGGGGCCATTTGGCGAGCCACTGGGACCCCACACAGGGATCGCTCACCAGTGCGTACTGGTGAGGTGCCAGGGACCATTTGGCGAGCAGATTGGACCCGCCCGGGGTTGCTGGGCCCGTCACGCTTTGAGGAGCCAGGGACCATTTGGTGAGCCGCTGGGACCCGACCGGGGTCGCTGGGGCCAGTGCATGCTGGGGTCCTGGGGAGGTGCCAGGGACCATTTGGCGCTAACCACTGAGACCCTTGGTGAGCCAGGGACCCTGTGATATGTGCGTGTGCTGGGGAGGTGCCAGGGACCATTTAGCGAGCCACTGGGACCCCTTGCGGTGTTGCTGGGACCCATGCGTGCTTGGGAGGTGCCAGGGACGATTTGGTGAGCCGCTGGGACCCCGTGCGGGGTCGCTGGGCCCAGTGCGCGTTCTGGGAGGTGCCAGGACCATTTGGCGAGCCGCTGGGACCCCCTCTTGTGGTCTGGCCCGTCTTGGCGTGCTGGGGAGGTGCCAGGGACGTTTGGCATGCCGCTGGGACCCCAGGGGTCACTGGGTCAATCGCATCCTGGGAAGGTGCCAGGGATCATTTGCGAGCCGCTGGGACCCCGCGCTGGTCGCTGGGCCCAGTGCGCATGCTGGGGAGGTAACAGGGATCGTTTGGCGACGTTGGGACCTCATGGCGGGGGGCTGGGCCTAGTGCGCGCCCTGGGGAGGTGCCAGGGACCATTTGGCGAGCAGCTGGGACCCGAGCGGGATCGCTGGGGCCGATGCATGTGCTGGGGGAAGGTGTCGGGGTTCATTTGGCTGGCAGCTGGGACCCGCCCGGGGTCACTGTGCCCGTGCGCGTGCTGGGGAGGTGCAAGGTACCGTTTGGCGTGCCGCTGGGACCCCAGACCGGGTCGCCTTGCCCAGTCTTGGCGTGCTGGGGGGTGCCAGGGACCGTTTGGCGAGCAGCTGATACCCGGCGGGGTCGCTGGGGCCGTGCACGTGCTGGGGAGGTGCCAGGGACCGTTCAGCGAGCCGCTGGGACCCGCCGGGTCGCTGGGCCCGATGCCCATGCTGGGGGGGGCCAGGGACCGATTGGTGAGCCGCTGGGACCCCACGTGGGGTCGCTGGTGTCCATTATGCAGCTGGGGAGTTGTAAGGGACCGTTTGGCGAGCCGCTTGGAACCTCGCGGGGGGTCGCTGGGCCCTAGTGCGATGCTGGGGAGGTGCAAGGACAGTTTGACGTGCCGCTGGGACCCGTGTGGGGTTGCTGGGCCCGGGATCATTTGGCGCTGGGTAGGTGACAGGGACCATTTGGCGGGCCGCTGGGACCCCGCCGCGGGGGAACTCTGGGGCTGCGTCCTAGGCGTGCTGGTGAGGTGCCAGGGACCATTTGGCGAGCAGATGGGACCCGTGTGGGGTTGCTGGGCCCGTCTTGGCGCTGGGGAGGTTCAGGGAAGATTTGGCGAGCAGCTGGGACCCGGCGAGGTCGCTGGGGCCTGTGCATGTGCTGGGGAGGTGTCAGGGTTCATTTGGCGAGCAGCTGGGACCCCTTGGGGTCGCTGGGCCCGTGCGCTGGGAGGTTCAGGAACGTGATGGGGAGATTACCAGGGGCGGTTTGGGCCTGCCGTTGGGACCCAGGGCGGGGGCCGTTGGTACGCGCTGGGGCCAGTGCGTGCTGGGGAGGTAACAGGGATGGTTTGGTGAGCCGGTGGGACCTCACATGGGGGTCCGCTGGGCCTAGTCTTGTGGCTGGTATGTGCCAGGGACCATTGGCGAACCACTGGGACCCCGTGGGTCTCTAGTCGGCACATGCGTACTGGTGAGGTGCCAGGGACCATTTGGCGAGCAGATTGGACCCCGTGTGGGGTCGCTGGGCCCCGTGCGCGCCCTGGGGAGGTTCCAGGGACCATTTGGCGAGCAGCTGGGACCCCAAGCGGGATCGCTGGGGCCCGTGCATGTGCTGGGGAAGGTGTCAGGGTTCGTTTGGCGAGCCGCTGGGACCCCGCGCGGGGTCACTGTGCCCCGTGCGCATGCTGGGGAGGTGCCAGGGAACGCTTTAAGTGCCGTTGGGACTCCGCGGGGTCGCTGGGCCCAGTCGCATCCTGGGAGGTGCCAGGGACCGTTTGGCGAACCGCTGAGACCCTGCGCGGGGTCGCTGTGACCTGTGCGCGTGCTGGGGAGGTGCCAGGGACCATTTAGAGATCCGCTGGGACCCCAGACGGGTTCACTGGGCCCCGTGCGCATGCTGGGGAGGGCCAGGGACCATTTGGTGAGCCGCTGGGACCCGACCCGGGATCGCTGGGCCCAGTGCCCGTCTTGGGAGGTGCCGGGGACCGTTTGGCGAACCACTGAGACCCTGCGCGCGGTCGCTGTGACATGTGTCGTGTGCTGGGGAGGTGCCAGAGACCATTTTAGCGATCGCTGGGACCCGCCGCAGTGTTGCTGGGACCCGGCGTGCCCAGGAGGTGCCAGGACGATTTGGTGAGCCGCTGGGACCCCGTCTTGGGGTCGCTGGGCCCATCTCGCGTTCTGAGGGAGGTGCCAGGGACCATTTGGCGAGCCGCTGGGACCCTGCGGGGTCTCTGGGCCCCGTCTTGGCGTGCTGAGGAGGTGCCGAGGGACGTTTGGCGTGCCGCTGGGACCCCGCCCGGGGTCACTGGGTCAGTGCATCCTGGGAAGGTGCCAGGGATTATTCGCGAGCAGCTGGGAACCCGCTGGTCGCTGGGCCCAGTGTGGATGCTGGGAGGTGGCCAGGGATCGTTTGGCGACGGTGGGACCTCGCCGCGGGTCGCTGGGCCCGTGTCTCGTGCTGGGAGGCAGGGACCATTTGGCGAGCAGCTGGGACCCCGAGCGGGATCGCTGGGGCCATGCATGTGCTGGGGAAGGTGTCAGGGGTTCGTTTGGCTAGCCGCTGGGACCCCGCGCGGGTCACTGTGCCCCGTGCGCATGCTGGGGAGGTGCAAGGTACCGTTTGGCGTGCCGCTGGGACCCCGAGCAGGGTCGCCTTGCCCAGTGCGCGTGCTGGGGAGGTGCCAGGGACCGTTTGGCGAGCCGCTGGGACCCCGCGCGGGGTCGCTGGGGCCAGTGCGTGCTGGGGAGGTGCCAGGAACCGTTTGGCGACAGCTGATACCCCGCGGGGTCGCTGGGCCCCGTGCGCATGCTGGGGAGGGGCCAGGGACCATTTGTTGAGCCGCTGGGACCCTGCGTGGGGTCGCTAGTGTCCGTATGCACGCTGGGGAGTTGTAAGGGACCATTTGGCGAGCCGCTTGGAACCCGCACGGGGTTGCTGGGGCCCTGACGCGTGCTGGGGAGGTGCAAGAGACAGTTCGGCAAGCCGCTGGGACCCCGTGTGGGGTCGCTGTTGCCCGTGCGCGCGCTGGGTAGGTGACAGGGACCATTTGGCGAGCCGCTGGGACCCCGCACGGGGCCTCTGGGGCGCGTGCGCGTGCTGGTGAGGTGCCAGGGACCATTTGGCGAGCCGCTGGGACCCCGTGTGGGGTTGCTGGGCCCCGTGCGCGCTGGGGAGGTGCCAGGGAACATTTGGCGAGCAGCTGGGACCCCGAGCGGGGTCGCTGGGGCCTGTGCATGTGCTGGGGAGGTGTCAGGGTTCGTTTGGCGAGCAGCTGAGACCCCGCGCGGGGTCGCTGGGCCCCGTGCGCGTGATGGGGAGGTGCCAGGGACGGTTTGGCGTGCCGTTGGGACCCCGCGCGGGGTCGCTGGGGCCAGTGCACGTGCTGGGGAGGTAACAGGGATCGTTTGGCGAGCCGGTGGGACCTCACAGCGGGGGTGCGCTGGAGCTATGTCGCGTGCGCTTTGAGAGTGCCAGGGACCATTTGGCGAGCAGCTGGGACCCCAAAGCAGGATCGCTGGGGCCGATGCGTAATGCTGAGAAGGTGTCAGGGTTCGTTTGGCGAGCCGCTGGGACCCCAGCGGGTCACTGTGCCCGTCACGCATGCTGGGGGAGGTGCCAGGGACCGTTTGGCGTGCCGTTGGGACTCAGCGGGGTAGATACTGGGGCCAGTGCGCATCCTGGGGAGGTGCCAGGGACCGTTTGGCGAACCACTGAGACCCTGCTGGCAGGGGTCGCTGTGACATGTGATGCTGGGGAGGTGCAGGGACCATTTGGTGAGCACTGGGACCCTTGCGGGGTTGCTGGGCCCGTGCGTGCTGGGGAGGGGCCAGGGACCATTTGGTGAGCGCTGGGACCCAGGCCGGGATCGCTGGGCCCCAGTCTTGCGTCCTGGGGAGGTGCCAGGGACCGGTTGGTGAACCACTGAGACCCTGCGGGGTCGCTGTGACCGCGTGTGCTGGGGGAGGTGCCAGGGACCATTTAGCGATCCGCTGGGACCCCACTGCGGTGTTGCTGGGACCCGAGCGCGTGCTGGGAGGTGCCAGGGACGATTTGGTGAGCCGCTGGGACCCCGTGCGGGGTCGCTGGGCCCAGTGCGCGTCCTGGGGAGGTGCCAGGGACCATTTGGCGAGCCGCTGGGACCCTCTGGCGGGGTCGCTGGGCCCGATGCGGCTGAGGAGGTGCCAGGGACCGTTTGGCGTGCCGCTGGGACCCCGAGCGGGGTCACTGGGTCCAGTGCATGTCCTGGGAAGGTGCCAGGGATTATTTGCGAGCCGCTGGGAACCCGCGCTGGTCGCTGGGCCCAGTGTGGATGCTGGGAGGTAACAGGGACCATTTGGCGAGCCGCTGGGACCCTGGCAGGGTCGCTGGGCCCTAGTCGCTAATGGGGAGGTTCCAGGGACCATTTGGCCGAGCAACTGGGACCCCGCCCGGATCGCTGGGGCCCATGCGCCTGCTGGGGAGGTGTCAGGGTTCGTTTGGCTGCCGCTGGGACCCGCAGGTCACTGTGCCCCCGTGGCGCATGCTGGGGAGGTGCAAGGGACCGTTTGGCATGCCGCTGGGACCCCGAGCAGGGTCGCCTTGGTCAGTGCGGCGTGCTGGGGAGGTGCCAGGGACCGTTTGGCGAGCAGCTGGGACCCCGTCTTGCGGGGTCGCTGGGGCCAGTGCACGTGCTGGGGAGGTGCCAGGAACCGTTTGGCGACAGCTGGGTCCCCGCCCGGTCGCTGGGCCCGGCACATGCTGAGGCCAGGGACCATTTGTTGAGCCCGCTGGGACCCTGCGTGGGGTCGCTGGTGTCGTGGCGTGCCTGGGGAGTTGCCAGGGACCGTTTGGCGAACGCTTGGAACCCTGAAGTTGCTGGGGCCCTGGCGTGCTGGGAGGTGCAAGGAACATTTGGTGCAAGCCGCTGGGACCCGTGTTAGGGTTTGCGCTGTTGCCACGTCTTGGCGCTGGGTAGGTGACAGGGACCATTTGGCGAGCAGCTGGGACCCCGGCGGGGCCTCTGGGGCCTGTGAGCATGCGGGTGGTGGTGCCAGGGACCATTTGGCGAGCAGCTGGGACCCCATGTGGGGTTGCTGGGACCCGCGTGTGCTCTGAGGAGGTGCCAGGAACATTTGGCGAGCAGCTGGGACCCCGGCGGGGTCGCTGGGGCCAGTGCATGTGCTGGGGAGGTGTCAGGGGTTCGTTTGGCGAGCAGCTGGGACCCAGCAGCGGGAGTCGCTGGGCCCGTGGCGTGATGGGGAGGTGCCAGGGACCATTTGGCGTGCCGTTGGGACCCAGCGGTCGCTGGGGGCCAGTGTGCGTGCTGGGGAGGTGCCAGGGATGGTTTGGCGAGCGGTGGGACCTCAGCGGGGTCGCTGGGCCTAATGTGCCGCGCTTTGGATGTGCCAGGGACCATTTGGTGAGCCACTGGGACCCGCCCGTGGTCTCCTGTGACACGTAATAAGCGTGCTGGGGAGGTGCCAGGGACCATTTGGCGAGCAGCTGGACCCCGTGTGGTGTCGCTGGGGCCCATGTGCATGCCCTGGGAGGTTCAGGGACCATTTGGCGAGCAGCTGGGACCCCAGCGGGATCGCTGGGGCCCGATGCGTGCTGGGGAGGTGTCAGGGTTCGGTTTGGCGAGCCGCCCGGGACCCCGGGGTCACTGTGCCCGTGCATGCTGGGAGGTGCCAGGGACCATTTGGTGAGCCGCTGGGACCCGGAGTCCTCAGCCCCGTGCACGTGCTGGGCAGGTGCCAGGGGCGGTTTGGCGTGCCGTTGGGACCCCACGGGGTCTCTGGGGTCCGGTTTAGCTGCGGAGGTGCCAGGGGCGGTTTGGCTAGCCGCTGGGACCCGTCTTGGTCACTGTACCCTGCGCATGCTGGGGAGGTGCAAGGGACCGTTTGGCGTGCCGCTGGGACCCGGCAGAAGTCGCTGGGCCGTGTGTGCGTGCTGGGGAGGTGCCAGGGACGGTTTGGCGAGCAGCTGATACCCGAGCGGGGTCGCTGGGGCCAGTGCGATGCTGGGGAGGTGCCAGGAACCGTTTGGCGAGCAGCTGATACCCGGCGGGGTCGCTGGGGCCGATGCGATGCTGGGGAGTGCCAGGGGACCATTTGGTGAGCCACTGGGACCCCGCCGGGGGTCGCTGGGCCCCGTCACATGCTGGGGAGGGGCCAGGGACCATTTGTTGAGCTGCTGAGACCCCTGCGGGGGTCGCTGGTGTCCGTCGCGTGCTGGGGAAGGTGCCAGGGACCGTTGGCGAGCCCCTGGGACCCCGCGGGGTTGCTGGGGCCCGTGTCGCGTGCTGGGGAGGTGCAGGGACCAGTTGGCGAGCCGCTGGGACCCGTGTTAAATTGCTGGGCCCTGTGCAGCGTGCTGGGGAGGTGCAGGGACCATTTGGCAAGCCCGCTGGGACCCGCCCAGGGGGTTCCTGGGCCCGTGTGAGCATGCTGGGAGGTGCCAGGGACCATTTGGCGAGCAGATGGGACCCCGCCACGGGTTCCTGGGCCCGTGCGGCGCTGGGGAGGTGCCAGGGACCATTTGGCGAGCCGCTGGGACCCATCGGTGTCGCTGGGGCCTGTGCATGTGCTGGGGAGGTGTCTGGGTTCGTTTGGCGAGCAGCTGGGACCCGCGCGGGGGTCGCTGGGCCCCGTGCGGCGTGATGGGGAGGTGCCAGGGGCGGTTTGGCGTGCCGCTGGGACCCGGCGGGGCGCTGGGGCCCAGTGCGTGCTGGGGGAGGTGCAGGGACCGTTTGGCGTCCGTGGGACCTCCAATCGGGGTCGCTGGGCCCTGGTCGCGCATGCTGGGTATGTTCAGGGACCATTTGGTGAACGCTGGGACCCCATGGGGTTCTGGGACACATGTCGCGTCTGCTGGGTGCCAGGGACCATTTGGCGGCCGCAGATTGGACCCGGGTTCGCTGCCCCCATGCGCGCCCTGGGGAGGTTCAGGGACCATTTGGTGAGCAGCTGGGACCCCAAAGCGGGATCGCTGGGGCCCATGCATGTGCTGGGGAAGGTGTCAGGGTTCATTTGGCGAGCCGCTGGGACCCCGCGGGGTCACTGTGCCCGTGCGCGTGCTGGGGAGGTTCCAGGGACCATTTTGGCGAGCCGCTGGGACCCCGCTGGGGTCGCTGGGCGTGTAACGTGCTGGGCAGGTGCCAGGGGCGGTTTGGCGTGCCGCTGGGACCCCACCAGCGGGTCGCTGGGGCCAGATGCTGCGTGCTGGGGAGGTGCCAGGGAACCATTTGGCGAGCAGCTGGGACCCAGCCCGGGGTCGCTGGGGCCCTGTGCGCATCCTGGGGAGGTGCCAGGGACCATTTGGCGAACCGCTGAGACCCTGCGTGGGGGGTCGCTGTGACCGTCTTGCGCTGCTGGGGAGGTGCCAGGGACCATTTGGTGAGCCGCTGGGACCCGCCCGGGTTGCTGGGCCCAGTGCGCGTGCTGAGGGAGGGGCCAGGGACCATTTGGTGAGCAGCTGGGACCCGACCCGGGGTCGCTGGGCCCCGTCTTGGCGTCCTGGGAGGTGCCAGGGACCGTTTGGCGAACCGCTGAGACCCTTCGTGGGGTCTCTGGGGTCCGTGCTTGCACATGCTGGGGAGGTGCCAAAGACCATTTAGCGAGCCGCTGGGACCCCGCACGGTGTTGCTGGGACCCGAGCGCGTGCTTGGGAGGTGCCAGGGACGATTTGGTGAGCCGCTGGGACCCCGCGCGGGGTCGCTGGGCCCAGTGCGCGTTCTGGGGGAGGTGCCAGGGACCATTTGGCGAGCCGCTGGGACCCTGCGCGGGGTCGCTGGGCCCCGTGCGCGTGCTGGGGAGGTGCCAGGGACCGTTTGGCGTGCCGCTGGGACCCCGCGCGGGGTCACTGTGTCCAGTCGCATGTCATGGGAGGTGCCAGGGATCATTTGGCGAGCTGGGACCCCGCTGGGTCGCTGGGCCCCGTCTTGCATGCTGGGGAGGTAACAGGGACCAGTTTGGCGAGCCGCTGGGACCTCGGGGTCACGGCCTGGTCTTGGCGTGCTGGGGAGGTGCAAGGGACAGTTTGGCCAGCCGCTGGGACCCCGTGTGGGTTGCTGGGCCCCGTCTTGTGCGCGCTGGGTTAGTGACAGGGACCATTTGGTGAGCCGCTGGGACCCCTGCGGGGGTTTCTGGGCCCGTCTCGAGTGCTGGGGAGGTGCCAGGGACCATTTGGCGAGCAGATGGGACCCGATGTGGGGTTGCTGGGCCCTGTGAGCATGGGGAGGTTCAGGACCATTTGGCGAGCAGCTGGGACCCCCGCGATGTCGCTGGGGCCCGTGCATGTGCTGGGGGAGGTAACAGGGACCATTTGGCGTGCCGCTGGGACCCCAGCGTGGGTCGCTGGGGCCAGTGCGTGCTGGGGAGGTGCCAGGGATCATTTGGCGAGGCGGGGGACCCGCCGCGATGTCGCTGGGCCCTGTAGTCGTGCCCGCTGGGTATGTGCCAGGGACCATTTGGCGAGCCACTGGGACCCCGCGCAGGGTCTCTGGGAGCACGTGTGCGTGCTGGGAGGTGCCAGGGACCATTTGGCGAGCCCCTGGGACCCGTGTGGGGGTCGCTGGGGCCCGTCGCGCCCTGGGGAGGTTCCAGGGACCATTTGGTGAGCTGCTGGGACCCCAGCGGGATCACTGGGGCCCGTGTGCATGTGCTGGGGAGGTGCCAGGGTTCGTTTGGCGAGCCGCTGGGACCCAGCGGTGTTGCTGGGACCCGGCGAGCGTGCTGGGAGGTGCCAGGGACCATTTGGTGAGCCGCTGGGACCCAGCCTTGCGATGTCGCTGGGCCCAGTGCGCGTGTTCTGGGAGGTGCCAGGGACCATTTGGCGACCGCTGGGACCCCTGTGGGTCGCTGGGCCCGTCTTGGCGTGCTGGGGAGGTGCCAGGGACCATTTGGCGTGCCGCTGGGACCCGGCGGGTCACTGGGTCCAGTGTGCGTCCTGGGGAGGTGCCAGGGATCATTTGGAAAGCGCTGGGACCCCCCCTGGTCGCTGGGGGTGCAGGGACCATTTGGTGAGCCGCTGGGGAGGTGCCAGGGACCATTTGGCGTGCCGCTGGGACCCTCGCGGGGTTGCTGCTGGGCCCTGTGAGCATGCTGGGAGGTGCCAGAGAGACCATTTGGCCAGCCGCTGGGACACCGTGGGATGTTGCTGGGCCCCGTGCGCTGGGGAGGTTCCAGGGACCATTTGGCGAGCCGCTGGGACCCCGCCTGGTGTCGCTGGGCCCTGTGCTTGCTGGGGAGGTGCCAGGGACCGTTTGGCGTGCCGCTGGGACCCCGAGCGGGGTCGCTGGGGCCAGTGCACGTGCTGGGAGGTGCCAGGGATCATTTGGCGAGCAGCTGGGACCCCGCCTGGGGGTCGCTGGCCCTGTGCATGCAGCTGGGAGGTGCCAGGGACCATTTGGTGAGCCACTGGGACCCAGCGGGTCTCTGGCTGATGTGCTTGCTGGGAGGTGCCATGGACCATTTGGCGAGCAGATTGGACCCCGGCTGGGGATGTTCCTGGGGCCTGTGCATGGGCCCTGGGGGAGGTGTCAGGGACTATTTGGCGAGCAGCTGGGACCCCAAAGCGGGGATCGCTGGGGCCCGTGCATGTGCTGGGGAAGGTGTCAGGGTTCGTTTGGCGAGCAGCTGGGACCCCGCCGGTCCACTGGGGCCAGTGCTGCTGGGAGGTGCCAGGGACCATTTGGTGAGCCGCTGGGTCCCAGCGGGGGTCGCTGGGCCCACGTGCATGTGCTGGGGTGGTGCAGGGACCATTTGGTGAGCCGCTGAGACCCCATGGGGTCTCTTGGGTCCGTGTGCGTGCTGGGGAGGTGCCAGGAAACATTTGGAGAGCCGCTGGGACCCCGCGTGGGGGCGCTGGGCCCGTCTTGCGCGCTGGGGAGGGAGCCAGGGACCAATTGGTGAGCCGCTGGGACCCGCTGGTCGCTGGGCCCGTGTGCGTGCTGGGGAGGTGCCAGGGACGGTTTGGCGTCCCGCTGGGACCCCGCGCGGGGTTGCTGGGTCCGTCGCGTGCTGGGGAGGTTCCATGGAACATTTGGCAGCAACTGGGACCCGCCTGGGGGTCGCTGGGCCTGTGTGCGTGTTGGGGTGGTGTCAGGGTTCATTTGGCGAGCTGGGACCCCTTGTGGGTCACTGGGCCCTTGGCGTGATGGGGAGGGGCCAGGGACCATTTGGGACCCAGCTGGTGCTGGGGCCCATGCATGTGCTGGGGAGTGCAGGGACCATTTGGTGAGCCACTGGGATCCCAGCGATGGGGTCGCTGTGCCCCATGCAGCGTGCTGGGGAGGTTCCAGGGACCATTTGGTGAGCAGCTGGGACCCCGGTGGGGATAGCTGGGCCCCGCATGTGCTGGGAAGGTGCAGGGTTGGTTGGTGAGCCGCTGGGACCCCATGGCGGGGGTGCCTGGGCCCGTCTGCATGCTGGGGAGGTGCCAGGGACCATTTGGCGTGCCGCTGGGACCCCTGTGGATCGCTGGGCCCAGTGCGTGCACATGCTGGAGGTGCAGGGACCATTTGGCTGGCAGCTGGGACCCAGCCGCTGGGGCGCAGTGGCCATGCGGCGTGCTGGGGAGGTGCCAGGGACCATTTGGCGAGCAGCTGGGACCCGAGCGGGGTCGCTGTGCCCGATGCGCGTGCTGGGAGGTGCCAGGGATGGTTTGGCGGTGGGCTGGGACCCCCCGGGGTCGCTGGGCCCCTGTCTTGCATGCTGGGTTGGGGGCAGGGACCATTTGGTGAGCCGCTGGGACCCGCCCGGGTCACTGGGCCCGTCTGCAGCGTGCTGGGGAGGTGCCAGGGACCATTTGGCGACCGCTGGGACCCGCCAGGTTGCTGGGGCCCTGTGTGTGCTGGGCAGGTGCCAGGGACCATTTGGCGAGCGGTGGGACCCGCTGCAGGGTCCGCTGGGGCCGCGTGGCGTGCTGGGAGGTGCCAGGGACCGTTTGGCGAGCTGGGACCCGGCCGGGGTCGCTGGGCCCTGTGAGCATGCTGGGGAGGTGCCAGGGACCATTTGGCCGAGCTGCTGGGACCCGCCGGGTCTCTGGGACCAGTGCGCTCTGGGGAGGTGCCAGGGACCATTTTGGCGAACAGCTGGGACCCCTCGCGGTGTCGCTGGGTCCAGTGCTTGTGCTGGGAGGTGCCAGAACCATTTGGAGAGCCGCTGGGACCCGGCTTGGGGTCGCTGGGCCCCGTCTTGTGCTGGGCTGGGAGGCCAGGGACCGTTTATGAGCTGCTGGGACCCCGCCAGGGGTCGCTGGGCCCGTGTGCGTGCTGGGGAGGTGCCAGGGACGGTTTGGCGTCGCTGGGACCCCGCACGGGGAGTGGGGCTGCACGTGCTGGTGAGGTGCAGGGACCATTTGGTGAGCAGATGGGTCCCCGCGGGTGGGTCACTGGGTTCGTTTGCTGGGGAGGTTCCAGGGACCATTTGGTGAGTAGCTGGGACCCCCAGCGGGGTTGCTGGGCCCTGTGGCATGCTGGGAGGTGCCAGGGACCATTTGGCGAGCAGCTGGGACTCCAGCCAAGATGTTCGCTGGGACCGAATGCACGTGCTGGGGAGGTGCCAGGGACCATTTGGCGAACCGCTGGGACCCAGCGGTGTCGCTGGGCCCGTGCACTTGCTGGGGAGGTGCCAGGGACCATTTGGTGTGCCACTGGGACCCCTACGCAGGGTCGCTGGGTCCGTGTGCGTGCTGGGGAGGTGCCAGGAAACCATTTGGTGAAACGCTGGGACCCCGCCTGGGGCTGGGCCCGTCTTGTGGCATGCTGGGGAGGAGCCAGGGACATTGGTGAGCCGCTGGGACCCGGTGTGCGGGCTGGGCCCTGGGCCGTGCTGGGGGAGGTGGGAGGGACCATTTGGCGATGCCGCTGGGACCCCTGCGGGGTCGCTGGGTCAGTGCGTGCTGGGGAGGTGCCAGGGACCATTTTGGCGAGCAGCTGGGACCCCTTGGAGGCGCTGGGCCCGTCGCGTGCTGGAGAGGTGCAGGGACCATTTGGTGAGCGCTGGGTCCCCGCCCGGGGTTTTGTGGCCGTCACCATGTGCTGAGGGGAGGTTCCAGGGAACATTGGCGAGCAGCTGGGACCCCACCGGGGTCGCTGGGGTGGCTGCATGTGCGTGGGGGAGTGTCAGGGTTCATTTTAGCGTGCCTTTGGGACCTTGTGAGATCGCTGGGCCAGTCTGCATGTGCTGGGGAGGTGTCAGGGGACCATTTGGTGAGCCACTGGGATCCCGGACCATTTGGGGGTCACTGTGCCCGTCTTGCCCGTGCTGGGAGGGGCCAGGGACCATTTGGTGAGCGCTGTGACCCACGGGGAGTCTCTTGGCATGTGCGTGCTGGGGGAGGTGCCAGGGACCATTTGGTGAGCCGCTGGGACCCCGTGATTGGAGCTGGAGGCGCGCTGGGGAGGTTCCAGGGACCAGTGGTGAGCAGCTGGGACCCCGGGTTCGCTGGGCGCCCGTGCATGTGCTGGGGAAGGTGACAGGGGCGGTTTGGCGTCCCGCTGGGACCCGCGGCGAGTCACTGTGCCATGTGCATGCTGGGGAGGTGCAGGACCATTTGGTGAGCCGCTGGGTCCCCACGCCCAGGGTGCTGTGGCCCGTGCGCGTGCTGGGAGCTGCCGGGGACCATTTGGTGAGCCGCTGGGACCCCCCGTGGGTCGCTGGGCCCGTCTTGTGCTGGGGAGGTGCCAGGGACCATTTGGTGAGTGGCTGAGACCCCCACCGGGTTAAGCTGGGCCGTGAGTTCTGGTGAGTGCCAGGGACCTTGGCGTCCCGCTGGGACCCGCCGAAACGCTGGGCCTGTGCACATGCTGGGGGAGGGCCAGGGACCATTTGGTGAGCCGCTGGTTCCGGCGGGGTTGCTGGGCCCGTCGTGTTCTGGGGAGGTGCCAGGGACCATTTGGTGAGCAGCTGGGACCCCGCGTGAGGTCGCTGGGGTCGTGTGCGTGCTGGGGATGGTGCCAGGGAACCATTTGGTGAGCCACTGGGACCTGGCGCGGGGTCGCTGGGGCCCAGTGCATGTGCTGGGGAGTGCCAGGGACCGTTTTTGGAGCAGCTGGGACCCCTGCGGGGTCGCTGGGGCCCGTGCTTGTGCTGGGGAGGTGCCAGGGACCATTTGGTGAGCCGCTGGGACCCCTTGCTGGGGAGTGCCAGGGATCTCTGGGGCCACGTCTTGGCGATGCTGAGTGAGGTGCCAGGGACCATTTGGTGAGCAGATGGGACCCGTGCCCGGGGCGCTGGGGAGCCCGATGCATGTGTCAGAAGGGAGGTGCCAGGGACCATTTGTGAGCAACTGGGACCCCCAGCGGGGTCGCTGGGGCCTGTGCATGTGCTGGGGAGGTGCCAGGGTTGGCGTTTGGGCCCCCATCGCAGCTGAGACCCATTAAGGGACCTTTGTGGGCCCTGGCACCCGCTCACAGCAGGGTGGGCCCCAGGGACCATTTGCCGAGCCGTTGGGACCCAGCGCTGGGTCGCTGAGGCCAGTGCCTCCCTGAGGAGGTGCCAGGGACGATTTGAGACCATTGGGACCCAGTGGCAGTCACTGGTCCCTGGCACCTTCCCCGGATACCCGTCGTCTGCCAAATAGTCCCAGGCGTCCCCAGCTGAGCCCAGACCCAGTAATCCATCAAATTGGTTCCTCATCAGCGTGCGGACGCCCCAGCGACCCTGGGCGAGGTGCCAGCGTTTACCCAAACAATCTGGCCTCCTCCCGTGCGACCCTGCAAGGGCCCCAGGACCTACCAAATGGTCCTGGCACCTTCGGGGCGCATGGAACCCAGGGCGTGTGCGTGCCAGTAGCTCGCCAAATACTCCGGTTTCCCCAGCTCGCGCATGGGACCAGCGACCAGCGCTGGGTTCCAGCGGCTCAACTGGGGTCCAGGATACCTTTTGGTGAGCACTGGGTCCCCAGCGACCCGCTGTGGGTCCCAGCGCATGCTGGGGAGGTCCCTGGGACCTCCCCCCACAGCTGGGACCCAACAACTCGTGGGGCCTGTGCAGGTGCCAACGGTCCCCTGTCACCTGCCCATTTGGCCGCCTCACCCACACCCAGCGCGGGGTTCCCAGCGGCTTCGCCCGCTCTTCCAAATCCCCTGGGGGAGGTGCCAGCCCACGGTTTGGGCGTGCCTTTGGGACCCCTCACAGGGGTCTCTGGGGCGCCTCACCTCACCACCAGCGACCCCGCAGGGTTCATTTGCGAGCTTAATGGTCTCTTTCAAATCCCTGCGGCGCATGGGCCCCAGCAACCAGCGTGGGGTCCCAACACCCATTTGGTGGTCCCTGGCACCCCCACACGGGCGCTCACGGGTCCAGCGACTTGCTGGGGTGGTCCCAGGAAACATTTGGCGTCCCTGGGACCCCAGCGGGCACCGCGGGCCCCGTTTGACCAGCGGGGGGAGGGGCAGGGAAATGGTCACTGGCAACTCCCCACACCCCACACGGGACCCAGTGGGTCCCAACGTGCACGGGGGTGCCAGGAAACATTTGAGGTCCCCTGGGACCCCCAGCACTGGGCCCCGTGCCCCCCCCAGGGAACCCCGACCAATTGGGAGCCCTGGGACCCGCCGCAAAATGGGCCGTGTGCCTCCTGGGCAGGTGACAGGGGCGGGTTTGCGCGGGTCCCTGGGACCCCCAAAAGGGTCCCTGTGGCATGTCCGCCGCTGGAGACTGCAGGGACCATTTGGGACCCAGCGGGTCCCCAAATGGTCCCTGGCACCTCCCAAAGCTGGGGAGGCCCCAGGGACCATTTGCAGAGGTCCCAGCGGCCCCAACAAATGGTCCTGGGCCCTCCCAAGCGTACACAGGCCCCAGCGACCATTTGGTGGATCCCAGCGCTGACAAATAGTCCCTGGCACCTCCCCAGCACGAGCATGGGTCCCAGTGGCTCAACAAATAATGATCCTGGCACCTCCCCTGGGGCTCTCAAATACTACCTGGTATCTCCCCCAGTGGCATGGGGCCTGCTGACCAGGCAGGGTTCATTTGCTCAACAAGCGGGTCCATGGTTCCTTCCCAGCGCTGGCGCTGCGGGCTCAGCGACTTCTGGGGAGGTACCAGCGACTCACCGGGTCCCCGGCCCCTCCCACCCGCACAGGCCCCAACAACTTCGCGTGGAGTCCAACGGCTGGGCCAGGGAATTTGGTCCGAGCCACCTGGGACCTGGCGGGTCTGTACCTGTCCCCTAGTTCCCAGCGCGCACTGGGGAGGCGCCAGGGGACCCAAGTTTTGTGAGCGGTCCCTGGGACCCACCAGCGACCCGCAACAAAGTTCCAGCGGCTGGAATGGTCAGGGACCAATCCCCTGCGCCGCCCTGGCCCCAGCAACCAGTGTGGCCCAACTACCTCAACAAAAGGTGCCTTTCACCTCTTGGTGAGCCGCTGCTCCCCAAACGGGGGCCCCCCATGCTGAGGAGGTGCCAGGGACCATTTTGTGCGGTCCTGGCTCTCCCCAGACCCCGGGGCGGGGTCCCCAGCTGGGGACCCAGCGGCTTGGGAAATGGTCACTGGCAACTCCGACCTGGCCGCAGCGGGACCCAGCCCCGTTTGCGTGCGGGGGCCAAGGACCTTCGCCAAATGGTCCCCTGGTGCCTCCCCAGCCCGGAGTACCAGGGACCATTTGGGGTCTGGGACCCCAAATGGTCCCTGGTACCTCCACAGCATGCGCGGTGCCAGGGAACCCCGCGTGGGGTCCAGCGGGGTCACTGGGTCCCAGGGTCGCCTCCCAAGCGCCCGCGCAATAGGCCCCAGCAACGACCCCAGGACCCAGCGGCCCGCCAAATGGTCCCTGGCACCTCCCATCGCCGCGCACGGCCCCCAGCGACCCTGGGTGGGGTCCCAGCGGCTCAACAAATGGTCCCTGGTACCTCCCAGCGTACACAGGCCCCAGCGACTTCTGTGGGGATCCCAGCGGCTGGACAAATGGCCCTGGCACCTCCCCAGCACGAGCATGGGTCCCAGTGGCTCAACAAATGATCCCTGGCACCTCCCCAGTGGCTGCCAAATACTACCTGGTATCTCCCAGCTTCGGCGCATGGGGCCTAGCGACCAAATGCGCCAGGGTCCAGCGCTCAACAAACGGTCCATGATACCTTCCCAGCGCGCAGCACGGGGCTCAGCGACTTCGCGCGGGGTACCAGCGGCTCACCAAATGGTCCCTGGCACCTCCCCAGCACACGCACAGGCCCCAACAACTTCACGTGGAGTACCAACGGCTCGACAAACGGTCCCTGACACCTGCCCATCACGCACAGGCCACAGCGACCCGAGCAGGGTCCGTTGAAACTGTCCCTGGGTCAAACGCTCATTCCCTTCGCCAACCCACTGTCCCTGGCACTGTCCCAAGCACCATCCCAGGCACCAGCGACCCCGAGCAGGGACCCAGAGGCTCGCCAAACGGTCCCTGGCACCTCACCAGCGACCCCGCGCGGTGTTCCAGCGGCTCGCTTAATGGTCTCTTTCAAATCCCCTGCACGCGCATGGGCCCCAGCAACCACGCGTGGGGTCCCAACACCTCAACAAAAGGTCCCTGGCACCTCACCAGCACACGCACACGCACAGGGCCAAGCGACCCCACGCGTGGTCCCAGCGGCTCATCAAACGGTCCCTGGCATCTCCCCAGCGAGCACACGGGGCCCCGCGACCCCGCGTGGGGACCCAGCGGCTCGGAAATGGTCACTGGCAACTCCGCAACACGCGCACGGGACCCAGTGAGTTTGCACGGGGTACAAGCGGCTCGCCAAATGGTCCCTGGTGCCTCCCCAGCACACGCACGGGCCCCAACGAACCGGCGTGGGGTCCCGGGCGGCTCGCCAAATGGTCCCTGGTGGTACCACAGCATCGCGCCGCGGGCCCCAGCAACCCCATCGGGGTCACAGCGGCTCGGCAAAAGTCCCGGCGCCTCCCCAAGCGCCGCGCGCTGCCCCAGCGACCCAGCCAAGATGGACCCAGCGGCTGCCAAATGGTCCCTGGCACCTCCCAAAGCGATGGGCCCCAGCGACCTAAGGTGGGGTCCCAGCTGCTCAACAAATGGTCCCTGGTACCTCCCCAGCCCAGCACAGGCCCCAGCGACTTCTTCGCAGGGATCCCAGCGGCTGGACAAATAGCCCCTGGCACCTCCCCAGCACGAGCATGGGTCCCAGTGGCTCAACAAATGATCCCTGGCACCTCCCCAGTGGCTCGCCAAATACTACCTGGTATCTCCCCAGCTCGCGCATGGGGCCTAGCGACCAAGCGCAGGGTTCCAGCGGCTCAACAAACGGTCCATGATACCTTCCCAGCGCGCGCACGGGGCTCAGCGACTTCGCGCGGGGTACCAGCGGCACACCAAATGGTCCCTGGCACCTCCCCAGCACACGCACAGGCCCCAACAACTTCACGTGGAGTACCAACGGCTCGACAAACGGTCCCTGACACCTGCCCATCACGCGCACGGGCCACAGCGACCCCGAGCAGGGTCCAAGCGGCTCGCCAAACTGTCCCTGGCACGTTCCCAGCGCACGCACGGGCACCTCCCAAGCGCACGCATGGGCCCCAGCGACCTCGCGTGGGGTCCCAGCGGCTCAACAAATGGTCCCTGGTACCTCCCCAGCGCGTACACAGGCCCCAGCGACTTCTCGCAGGATCCCAGCGGCTGGACAAATAGCCCCTGGCACCTCCCCAGCACGAGCATGGGTCCCAGTGGCTCAACAAATGATCCCTGGCACCTCCCCAGTGGCTCGCCAAATACTACCTGGTATCTCCCCAGCTCGCGCATGGGGCCTAGCGACCAAGCGCAGGGTTCCAGAGCGCATGCACGGGGCCCAGCGACCCCTCGCGGGGTCCCAGAGGCTCTACAAACGGTCCCTTGCACCTCCCCAGCGCGCGCACTGGGCCTCAGTGACCCCACGCGGGGTGCCAGCGGCTCGCCAAATGCTCCTTGGTGCCTCCCCAGCACGCGCACGGGCCCCAGCGACCCCGCGTGGGGTCCCAGCGGCGCAACAAATGGTCCCTGGTACCTCCCCAGCGCGTGCACAGGCACCTGCGACTTCGCGCAGGGTCCCAGCTGCTGGCCAAATAGCCCCTGGCACCTCCTCAGCACGAGCACGGGTCACAGCGGCTCAACAAATGATCCCTGGCACCTCCCTAGCACATGCACAAGCCGCAACGACTTTGCGAAGGGTCCCAGAGGCTCGCAAATGGTCACTGGCACCTCAGCAACGCGCGCACGGGACCCAGTGACTTTGCACGGGGTCCAAGCGGCTCGC
>JAHFZB010000153.1:58437-111297 GCA_036884735.1 Huso huso
GCCCAGCGACCCCGCGCGAGGTCCCACCGGCTCGCCAAACGATCCCTGTTACCTCCCCAGCATCCACACTGGGCCGAGCGACCAGCTCGGGTTCCCAGCGGCTCGAAATAATCCCTGGCACCTTCCCAGGACATGCACTGACCCAGTGACCTGCCTGGGGTCCCAGCGGCACGCCCAAACGGTCCCTGGCACCTCCCCAGCACGCGCACTGGGCCCAGCGCCCCGCTGCCAGGGGGTCCAGCGGCTCGCCAATGGTCCCTGGCACCTCCCCAAACGCGCACTGGGCCCAGCGACCGCACGGGGTCCCAGCGGCTCACCAAATCGTCCCTGGCACCTCCCAAGCACGCGCTCGGGTCCCAGCAACACCGTGCGGGGTCCCAGCGGATCGCTAAATGGTCTCTGGCACCTCCCCAGCACACGCACATGTCACAGCGACCCACAAGAGGGTCTCAGTGGTTCGCCAAACGGGTCCCCGGCACCTCCCCAGGACGCCAAGACCGGGCCCCAGCGATCCCGGGTCGGGTCCCAGCGGCTCACCAAATGGTCCCTGGCCCCTCCCCAGCATGCGCACGGGGCCCAGCAACCCCGTGCGGGGTCCCAGCGGCTCACGAAATGGTCCCTGCACCTCCCCAGCACGCGCACATGTCACAGCGACCCCGCGCAGGGTCTCAGCGGTTCGCCAAACGGTCCCTGGCACCTCCCCAGGATGCGCACTGGCCCCAGCGACCCCGCGCGGAGTCCCAACGGCACGCCAAACGTTCCCTGGCACCTCCCCAGCATGCGTCGGGCACAGTGACCCGCTGGTCCCAGCGGCACGCCAACCGAGCCCTACACCTTCCCCAGCATTATGCACGGGCCCCAGCGATCCCGCTTGGGGTCCCAGCTGCTCGCCAAATGGTCCCTGAACCCCCAGGCGGCGACGGGGCCCAGACCACACCGGGGTCCAATCTGCTCGCCAAATGGTCCCTGGCACCTCACCAGTACGCACATGTGCCGCGAGAGACCCTGCAAGGGGTCCCAGAGGCTCGTGGTCCCAGCACATACCAGCAGCGCACTAATTGGCGACCCGGTGAGGTCCCACCGGCTCACCAGCGATCCTGTTACCTCCCAGCACGTGCACTGGCCCCAGCGGTATGGTCTGCCCGGCAATAAACCGTCCCTGGCACCTCCCATCAGCAGCGCTACGGGGCCCCGTGACCCAGCGGTCTCAACTGCTTTCGCCAAGCAGACCTGACACCTCCCCAGCACATGCACAGGCCCCAGCGACCCTTTCCGGTCCCAGCTGCTCGCCAAATCTTCCCTGGAACCTCCCAGCGGCGCCGCGGGCCCAGCAACCCACCGCAGCGGGGTCCCATCCTGCCAGCCAAATGGTCCCTGGCACCTCTACCAGCGGCGCCCGCATCTTCCCAAGAGACCCGATGCGGGGTCCCAGCGGCCGCCAAATGGTCCCTATGCCCTACCCGTGGCGAGAACCGCGGGCCCAGCAGCCCACCACAGGGGTCCCAGCTGACTTGCCGAACTGTCTCTTGCACCTACCCAACCGCGTGCAGGTAGCGACCCATACGGTTTCCAGCCCCGGCCTCGCCAAGCGGTCACCACAACTCCCCAGCGTGCACTCACGGACACTAGCGACCCATGGGGTCCCAGCGGCTCACCAAGTCGCCCAGCCTCCCAGCAGGCCGCAGGGCCCGCTGACCCGAGAGGCGGGGTCCCAGCGGCTTCGCTGAACGGTCCCTAGCACCTCCCAGCACGTGCCACGGGCCCCAGCGACCCAGCTCGGGGTATCAGCTGCTGCGCCAAGCGGTCCCTGGCACCTCCCAGCCGCGCGGGCAAGAGGCGACCCTGCTCGAGGGTCCCAGCTGACACATAAGCAATTGCCATGCACCTCCCAGCATGCGCCCGTGCTGGTATTTAGCGCGGGGTCCCAGCGGCTAATAAACGAACCCTGACACCTTCCCAGCACATGCGAAGGGCCCCAGCGACCCAGCTTCGTGGTCACAGCTGCTGTAAATAGTCCCTGGAACCTCCCAGAGCGCGCACTAGGCCAGCGACCCATGTGAGGAGTCCAGGCTCGCTTAAGCGTCCCCTGTTACACCTCCCCAGCATCTTTTCAGGCTAGCGATAGCCCTTGGGTTCCCAGCGGCTGCCAAATGATCCCTGGCACCTTCAGGACGGCGCACTGGACCCAGTGACCCGCTCGAGGTCCCAGCGGTATGCCTGGCACCTCCCAGCAGCGGGGCCAGCGACCCAGCGGGGTCCCAATGACTCGTAAATGGTCCTGGCACCTCCCAGAGCACTGGGCCCAGCGACCCCGCACGGGGTCCCAGCTGACTCACCATCGTCCCTGGCACCTCAAACGCAGCTCGGGTCCCAGCAACACGTCGCGAGGGTCCCAGCTGACTGTAAAATGGTCTCTAGCACCTCCCAGCACTGCGCACATATCACAGCGACCCGCCAGAGTCTCAGTGGTTAGCCAAATGGTCCCTGGCACCTCCCCAGGGCACTGGGCCCAGCGACCCCGGGTGCGGGTCCCAGCGGCTCATAAATGGTCCCTGGCCTCCCCAGCATCTTTGGGGCCCAGCAACCCGAGTGAGGGTCCAATCTGCTGCATGCCGTGGTCCCTGGCACCTCACCAGAGAATGCCTTACATGTGCCTTAGAGACCCGATGCGGCGGGGGTCCCAGTGGCTGTAAATGGCCCTGGCACATACCAGCTGGCCACTAGGCCCAGCGACCCAGCGTGAGGTCCCTACCGGCTGTAAATGGTCTCCTGGCACCTACCCAGCGCACACACACACAGGACCCAGCAGCTTGCCCGGTCCCGGCGGCTCACCAGCTGGTCCCTGCCCTCCTGGCCCATGGGGTCTGTGACTGCGCAAATGGTCCTGGCACCTCCCAGGATGCACTGGACCCAGCGACCCCACTTCCGGGGTCAGCGGCCACATGCTGATCCCTGGCCTCCCCAGCATGCGCCTTGCGGGCCCAGCGACACCTTGGCGGGGTCCCAGCGGCTCATAAATGGTCCTGGCACCTCCCAGGCACAGCTCGGGTCCCAGGAACATCGATGCGGTCCCGGGGGCTCACTAAATGGTCTCCTGGCACCACCCGGCAGCACTCACAGGGGCCCAGCAACTTGGCCTTGAAGTCCCAGCGTACCGTAAATGGTCCACAGAAACATACCCAGCGAGTGCAGGAGGCCAGTGATCCCAGCGCCCGAGGTCTGGCGGCTCACAAACTGGTCCCTGCCCAACTTGGCCTTACGGGTCCCAAGCGACCCAGCGGAGGGGTGCTTTCTTCTGAAGCCATCCTGGCCTGCCTCCCAGCATGCGCCGCGGGGCCCAGCGACACGCGCCCAGGGTCCCAGCAGCTCGCCAAATAGTCCTGGCACCTCCCAAACATGCGCTCGGGTCCCAGGAACATCGTGCGGGAGTCCCAGCGGCTTGCTAAATGGTCTCCTGGCATCTACCCGGTGTGCTCACAGGGGCCAACAGCCAGCTTCATTAGTCCCAGCGGCTCGCCAGAATGGTCTCTGGCACCTACCCAGCACACACACACAGGGCCCAGCAACCCAGCAGCGGGGTCCCCAGCCATTTCGCCAAATGGTCCCTGAAACATACTGGCCAGCGTGCCACGGGCCAGTGATGGCGCCCGGGTCCCAGCTGACTTCGCCAAATGGTCCCTGGCACCTCCCAGCACCGCGCCGTTAGTGACCCGGTCGCGGTGTCCCACCCGGCTTCGCCAAATGGTCTCTGGCACCTGCCAGCACACACACAGGGCCCAGCAGCAGCGAAGTCCCAGCGGCTACATAAATGGTCCCTGAAACATATGCCAAGCGTGCCGCGGGTTAGTGACCAGCGCCCGGGTCCCCAGCGGCTCGCCAAATGGTCCCTGGCACCTCCCAGCACCGCGCCGCATTGCCAGTGACCGTGTGGTGTCCACCCGGCACCGTAAAATGGTCTCTGGCACCTACCCACACACACACAGGTCCCAGAAACCCCAAGCGGGTCCCAGCAGCTCACCAAATGGTTCCTGGCACCCCCTCAGCACGCCATTAATAGACCCCAGAGACCACGCGAGGGGTCGCATGGTCCGCCAAACGGTCCCTGGCACTCCCCAGACGCCAAGACTGGCCCAGCGACCCCGGGTCGGGTCACAGCGGCTCGCCAAATGGTCCCGGCCCCTCCCAGCATGCGACGGAGCCCAGCGACTCGGGCGGGTCCCAGCAGCTTTCTGCCAAACGTCCCTGGCACCACCAGCATCGCACGGGCCCCAGCGACCCCGCCGGGTATCAGCTGTCACAAACGGCTCCCGGCACCTCCCAGCACGCGCACTGGCCCCAGCGACCCCCGCCAAGGTCCCAGCGGCACGCCAAACGGGTACTTGCACCTCCCCAGCATGCGCACGGGCACAGTAACCCCGGGGTCCCAGCTGCCATCCAAACGGTAACCCTGACACCTTCCCCAGCACATGCACGGGCCCCAGCGATCCCGCCGGGGTCCGGAAAGCTGCCGCCAAATGGTCCCTTGAACCTCCCCAGGTAGCGCCTGAGGGGCCATGACCCTACGGGGTCAATCTATATAAATGGTCCCTGGCACATACCCAAGCCCAGCGTGCACTAGGCCCAGCGACCCCAGCCTTGGGATCCCCACCGGCCTGTGCTTGATCCCTATTACCCACTCCCAGCATCGCCTGGGCCCAGCGACCAGCGGGGTCTAGCGGCTATAAATGATCCCTAAGCCTTCCAGGACGGCGCTGGACCCAAGTGACCCAGCGCGGGGTCCCAGCGGCTGTAAAATGGTCCCTAGCACTTACTCCCAGAGCGCACTGGGCCCAGCGACCCCTTCGGGGTCCCAGCGGCTGCATAAATGAACCCTGGCCTCCCAGCATCATGCGGTTTAACAACGATGTCGCGGGGTCTGTGGCTTCCTTCATCAGTCTCTGTAGCACCTCCCAGCTGCGCACATGTCACAGCAGCGACCCGCGCGGGGTGCCAAACGGTCCCTGGCACCTCCCCAGGATGCGCACTGACCCAGCGACCCCACTGGGGTCCCAGCGCACGCCAAATGGTCCCTGGCCCCCCCTCAGTATGCGCACGGGCCCAGCGGCCCCGGGCGGGTCCCAGCGGCTCAGCAAATCGTCCCTGGCACCTCCCCAGCGCCAAGACGGGACACTGCTAGCGACCTGCAAGCGGTGTCCTACCGCTCTCCAAATGGTCTTGGCACCTACCCAGTGCACACAGGGCCCAGCAACCACGCCGCCGGGTCCCAGCGGCTCACCAACTGGTCCTCGCCCCCTCCCAGCTGCCAGCGCACGGGCCCAGCGAACCCGCGCGGGTCCCAGCGGCTCACCAAACGGTCCCTGGCACCTCCTCAGCACACGCACGGGCCCAGCGACCCTCTGGCCGGTCCCAGCGGCTCACTGACCACATGGGGTCCCATCTGCTCCAAAATGGTCCCTGGCAACTCACCAATTACGCGACATGTGCCGCAGAGCCCCAGTCCCAGGGGTCCCAGTACCCCAAATGGTCCCCGGCACATACCCAGCTGCCAAGACTAGGGCCCAGCGACCCCGCTGAGGTCCCACCGGGGTCCCAAACGCTCCCCGTTACCCTCCCTGTTACGCACAGGCCCCATGACCAGCCGCCGTCCAGCGGCTTGCAATGGTCCCTGGCACCAACCCAGCATGCGCACTGGGCCCAGCGACCCCGCCCCGGGTCCCAGCGGCTCGCCAAACGGTACCTGGCACCTCAGCAAGACGCATCGGGCCCCAGCGACCGCCGGGTTCCCAGTTGCAAACGTCCCCGGCACCTCCCCAGCACGGGCACTGGGCCCAGCGACCCGCCGGGTCCCAGCGGCACGCCCAAATGCTCCTGGAACTTCCCCAGCACGCACACGGGCCCAGCGACCTCGGGTCCCAGCGGCTCGCCAAACGGTCCCTGGCACCTCACCAACACACGCCATCGGGCCCCAACAACTCCGCCCGGTACCAGCTGCTCGCCAAACGGTCCCTGGCACCTCCCAGCATGTGCACTGGGCCCAGCGACCTCGCCCGGATCCCCAGCGGCTTTCGCCATGATTACCTGGCACCTCCCAGCCCACCACGGGCCACTCGACCCAGCGGGGTCTAGCGACCGACCGATGTCGTCTGTAAGCAGCGGGCACCAGCGACCGTGTGCGGTCAGCAACTTCGCCAAAATGATCACTGGCACCTCCTCAGCAATACGGGCCCAGCGACCCGGCGTGGGGTCCCAGCGATACCAGCTAAATGGTCTCTGGCACCTCCCAGCACAAGCACGGGTCCAGCGACCCCGCGCGAGATCCCAGCGGCTCGCTAAACGGTCCCTGGCACCTCCCCAGCACAAACGCGGGGCCCAGCGTGCCGCGAGTCTGGCAGCTGAGCCAAATGGTCCCACAGCACCTCCGCCCCTTGATACGGTCAGTGACTCGTGCAGGGTCCCAGCGTCATAAATGGTCCCTTACACCTCCCAGCAGCGACCGGCGTGCGGGTCACCGGCCTAGCCAAATGGTCCCTGGTCACTCCCAAGCGATACGCGCAGTTGCTTGACCCACGGGGGTCCCAGCGGCTCATAAATGGTCCTGGCACTTGCCCAGCGGCAGCGCCGCCGGAGACCCAGCGACTTCAGCCTTGAGGTCCCAGTGGCTCACGAAAATGGTCCCTGGCCCCTACCGAAGCGTGCTTGAGGATAGCCGGCTTGCCAAATGGTCCTGGAACATCCCCAGCGCTGCGATGCGCCAGCGAGCGGCGGGGTCCCAACTTCGCGAAATGGTCTCTGGCACCTCCCCAGCCAGCGCGCCAGGCCCCCACAGGCCCGCACAGCAATACGCATGCTTACCGCGGGGCCTCCCCAGCGTGCGTCGGGCCAGAGACCCTCGTGGGTTCCAACCTTCGCCAAATGGACCTAACCACCTCAGCCAGGGGTCAACTGCTTTCACCAAGGTCACAACACCTCCGCCCCATGTTTCTCGGTCTCAGTGACTTCATGAGTCCCAGTAGCTCGCCAAATGTCCTGCACCTCCCAACCCCAACCACGTGTGCGGGTCAGCAACTAGCCAAACCATCCAGGCGCCTCCCAGCAGCGCATGGGCTAGCGACCCCATGAGGTCCCAGCTGCTGCCAAATGATTTCTTTCTCCCAGCATGTTTTCAGTCTCCAGTGACCTCGTGCAGGGTCCCAGCGTCTGCCAAATGGTCCTGCCTCCCAGCGACCGCATGCGGGGTCCCTGCGGCTATGGAAATTCCTGGTCACTCCCAAGCGTGCGCACTGGGCCCAGCGACCAGCGGGGTCAGCTAAATGGTCCCTGGCACGCAGCGCGCCTTTAGCGACTCGCGGGGTCAGTGGCTCACAATGTCAGGGGCTGCGGGTTTGGCTACTCGCCCGTGGACCTGGCACCACCTCCCAGCGGGGTCCAGGCTGCTCATGGTCCCTAGCACCTCCATGAACTACGGTCTCCAGTGACCTCGCGCAGGGGTCCCAGCCTTCGCCAAATGGTCCTTACCTCCCAGGCCGTGTCGCGGTCCCCTGCGGCTGCGCCAAAGGTCCTGGTCACTCCCCAGCGCATGCACTGGGCCCCAGCGACCCCGGGTCCCAGCGGCTATAAATGGTCCCTGGCACTTGCCAAGCGCGCCTGAAGGCCCCAGCGACCCCGCAGCGGGTCAGTAGCTCACAAAATGGTCCTGGCCCCTCCCAGCAGTGCACGGGCCAGCACCCTGCGCGGGGTCCCAGCTCACCGTGGTCCTGGGACCTCCCCTTTATCTTGCAGGCTAGCGACGCCAGAGTGCCAGCAGCTCGTAATGATCTAGTACCTCCTCAACGTCCACTGGGCCCAGCGACGCGCTGGGTCCCAGCCATATGTCCTGGCATATCGTGCTGGAGGTCTGACCGTTGGCGACTGTCAGGGTCAGCGGGATCCTGGGCTCGTCTTGCGTGTGAGCAGGGATCATTTGAAAGCGGACAATGGGACTCCGCTGGTTGCTTTGGCACACCCAGCAACCCCTCACGGGTCCCAGTGGCTTGCCAAAGGTCCCTGACATCTCCCAGCGTGCGATAGGGCCCAGCATCCTCGCACAGGGTCCCACCGGCACGCCAAATGGTCCTGGCACCTCCTAGCACGGACAAGGGCACCAGCGATCCCAAGCCGGTTCCCAGCAGCTCTAAAAGGTCCCCGGCACCTCCTCAGCACGCACACGGGCCCAGCGACCCCCGCTGGGGACCCAGCGGTTCGCCAAATGGTCCCTGGCACCTCCCCAGCGCCAAGACACTATCCCCAGTGACTTTGGGGGCCCCAGCTGCCTCACCAAACCGCCCCTGGCGCCCCCAGCCATTACATCGGGCCCCAGCGACACCACATGGTGTCCCAGCTGCTCGCCAAATGGTCCCTGGCAACTCCCCAGCGGGCGCACGGTCCCCAGTGACTTCAAGACGAGGTCCCAACGGGCTCGCCAAACGGTCCCTGGCACTACCCAGCACGCGCACGGGCCCCAGCGACCCTGTGCGGGGTCCCAGGCCAGCTGTTGTCCCTGGCACCTCACCAGCAGGCGCCCTGACCACAGCGACCCTGCAAGGGATCCCGGAGACTCGCCAAATGGTCCCAGGCACCTACCTGGGGCGCACAGGCCCAGCAGCAAACTATCGCTGGGGGTCCAAGCGGTCACAAATGGTCCCTGGCACATCCCCTGCGCACGACGGGCCCCAGGGACTTCACACGGGGTCCAATCAGCTCGGCAACTGTCCCTGGCACCTCCCAAGCGCACGCATCGGGCACCAGCAACCCAGCGTGGGGTCCAGCGGCTCACCAAACGGGTCCTGGCACCCCCCAGCGGCCAAGCACAAACACTAGCGACCCACGCGGGGTCCCAGCGCTCGCCAACCGCCCCTGGCGTCACTCCAGCGCGGCATCGGCCCCAGCGACCCGGTCTGGGGTCCAAGCTGCACGTAAATGGTCCCTTGGCACCTCCCAAGACGCACGACGGGCTCCCAGCGACCGGGTCTGGGGGTCCCAGCGGTATGCCAAAGGTCCCTGGCCCTTTCCCCCAGTGCACGCGGAGGCACAGGAAGCCCACAGGCGGGGTCCCAGCCCGGCTCGCCAAATGATTCCCTGGCACCTCCCTCAGCCGCAAGACGGGGCCCAGCAACCGCCGACGGTCCCAGCGTCCCGCCAAATGGTCCTTGCACCTCCCAGCGACGCGTGCGGGTCCCTGCGGCTCGCCAAATGGTCCCTGGTCACTCCCCAGCGGTACGCACTGGGCCCAGCGACCCCACGGAGGTCCTAGTTGCTCGTAAATGGTCCTGGCACCTCCCCCAGCCTTTGGACCCACTACAGGGGCCCCCACGGGTCACAGCAGCTCAGCAGAACCGGTCCCCTGGCTCATCCCAAGCGCGCGCATGGGCCCCAGCGACTTAGTGTGGGGTCCCAGCGGCTAATCTGAATGGTCCCCTGGCACCTACCAAGCGTGCGCTGGGGCCCAGCAATCCCACGCGGGGCCACAGCGGATCCCTGCCCTACCATCCGCACAAGGCCCAGGAACCACGCTGCGTGGGGTCCCAGCAGCTCACCAAATGGTCCCTAGCACCTCCCCAGCCAAGACGATTACACTAGCGACCCCATGCGGTCACAGCGGCTGTGACGTCTGGCTCATCCCCAGCGGCGCATGGGCTAGCGACCGATGACCTAGGGATTCCTCACGGCTCGCCAAATGGTCCCTGGTCACTCCCCAGCGCTGCACTGGGCCCAGCGACCCCGGGTCCCAGCGGCTCGCAAATGGTCCCTGGCACTTGCCCAGCTGCGCCACGGGCCCCAGCGACAGCGGTCCAGTGGCTCACGAAATGGTCCTGGCCTCCCCACTTGCTTGGTACACGGGGCCCAGCTACCCTCGCGGGGTCCCAGCGGCTCACCAAATAGTCCCTGGGACACTCCCAGCATCTTGCAGACTAGCGGCATACAGCAGTGCCAGCGGCTGTGAGAAATGATCCCTGGTACCTCCTCACCAGTCACTGGGCCCCATGACCCAGCTGGGTCCCCAATGACTTTCGTATAATGTCCCTGGCATATGCGTGCTGGGAGGTGGGGACCATTGTGGACTAATGTGGGATCAGCGGGATGCGCACTGGGCTCATCGTGCGAGGAGGGGCAGGGATCATTTGGCGAGCCGCTGGTGCTGGCACAGCGCCCAGCAACCCCCACGGGGTCCCAGTAACGCAAAAGGTCTGACATCTCCCAGCAGGTAGATGTGGGTAGATCAGGTTCCCAGCAGCTGTTAAGGTCCTGGCACCTCCCAGCCGCTGCAGGCCGCGACCGCGAGGACAGCGGTTTGCCAATGGTCTAGCACCTCCCCAGCGGCGCACACTGTCCCAGTGACTTTCTTGTGAGATCCGTCTCCTGGAAACCGTCCTGGCGCCTCCCCAGCGCTGCAGACTAGCGACACCACATGGTGTCCCAGCTGCTCAAATGGTCCCTGGCAACTCCCAGCGAGCGCGGTCCCAGTGACCGCACGAGGTCAACAATCGCCAAACGGTCCCTGGCACTTGGCCAGCACGCCACGGGCCCCAGCGACCCTGTCTGCGGGGTCCCAGCGGCCCGCTGTTGTCCCTGGCAACTCCCAGCAGGAATCCTGACCACAGCGACCCCTGGCATGGGATCCCGGAGACTCGCCAAATGGTCCCAGGCACCTACCCAGCGGGCGCTGGGGCCCAGCAACCAATGCGTGGGGTCAAGCGGCTCTGAAATGGTCCCTGGCACATCCCAGTGCACGCACGGGCCCCAGGGACTTCACATGGGTCCAATCAGCTGGCAACCGTCCCTGGCACCTCCCAAGCGCACGCATCGGGCACCAGCAACCCCGCTGCGGGTCCCAGCGGCTCACCAAACGGTCCCTGGCACCCCCCAAGCCACGCTGAAACACTAGCGACCCCACGGGGTCCCAGCGGCCTCGCCAAATGGCCCCTGGCGTCACTCCAGCGGGCACGGGCCCCAGCGACCCGGTCACAAGTCCACGGTGCCCAAATGGTCCCTGGCACCTCCCAGCGACGCACGGGCCCCAGCGACCCGGTCTGGGGTCCCAGCGGTATGCCAAAGGTCCCTGGCCCTTTCCCCAGTGCACGCCGAGGCAGCGCCCCCGGGGTCCCAGCGCCTCGCCAAATGGTCCCTTGCACCTCCCCAGCGACCCGCGTGGGGTCCCTGCGGCTTCGCCAAATGGTCCCTGGTCACTCCCAGCGCACGCACTGGGCCCAGCGACCCCATCGGGGTCCCAGCGGCTCGCAAATGGTCCCTGGCACCTCCCCAGCGCCGCGGACACTAGCGACCCCACGCCAGTCCCAGCGCTGTCATGGAAACCGTCCTGGCTCATCCCCAGGGCGCGCATGGGCCCCAGCGACGTGTGGGGTCCCAGCTAACTAAATGGTCCGTTGCACCTCCCCCAGCTTGACCGTGTCTTGGTCCCCTACGGCTTCGCCAAATGGTCCCTGGTCACCCCCAAGCGATGCACTGGGCCCAGCGACCCCAGCCAACCCAGCTGCTCGCAAATGGTCCCCTGGCACTTGCCCACAGGACGGGCCCCAGTGACTTCGCTGCAAGGGGTCCCAGTGGCTCATTAAATGGTCCCTGGCCCCTCCCAAGCGCTTGCGGGGCCCCAGCTACCCTGCGCGGGTCCCAGCGGCTCATAAATAGTCCCTAGGACCTCCCAGCATCTTTGGGCCGCGACGCCAGGTGCCAGCTCGCCAAATGATCCTGGTACCTCCTCAACCCGTCCACTGGGCTAGCGACCCAGCGCTGGGTCAGCGGCGCAAATAATGTCCCTGGCATATGCGTGCTGGGAGGTCACGAGGACGTTTAGTGACTAATAGGATCCCAGCAGCGGGATCACAAGCTCCGTGCGCGTATGAGAGGGGCAGGATGGCGGCGCTGAGACCACCTTAGTGCTAACACAGCCAACAACCCCCACTGAGAGGTCCCAGGTAACCTTAAGGTCCCTAGCATCTCCCCAGCGGGTAGATGTCAGGGTAGATCAGGGTTTGCAGCTCGCTAAAAGGTCCCTGGCACCTCCCCAGCACGCCACGGGCCAGCGACCCCACGCTGGGACCCAGCGGTTTGCCAAATGGTCCCTGGCACCTCCCTTAGCCAAGACACTATCCCCAGTGACTTTTGCGCTGGGTCCCAGCTGCTCAATTAAACCGGCTCCTGGCGCCTCCCCAAGACATCGGCCCCAGCGACACCACATGGTGTCCCAGTTGCTCGCCAAATGGTCCCTGGGCACCCCCAGCGGGCGCAGACGGTCCCCAGTGACTCTCGGTGAGGTCCCAACGCTCGCCAAACGGTCCCTGGCACTTGGCTGAGGCCACATCGGCCCCAGCGACCCCAAAGGGGTCCCAGCGGCCCGCCTGTTGTCCCTGGCAACTCCCAGCAGGAATCCTGACCACAGCGACTCCTGCAAGTAAGGATCCCGAGACTCGCCAAATGGTCCCAGGCACCCACCAGCGGGCGCACAGGGCCAGCAACCACGCTGTGGGGTCCAAGCGGTTCACAAATGGTCCCTCGCACATCCCCAGTGCACGCACGGGCCCCAGGGACTTCACACGGGGTCCAATCAGCTCGGCAAACTGTCCCTGGCACCTCCCAGCACGACGGGCACCAGCAACCAGCGTGGGGTCCCAGCGGCTCACCAAACGGTCCCTGGCACCTCCCTCAGCAAGACAAACACTAGCGACCGCACGGGGTCCCAGCTGCTCGCCAAATCGTCCCTGGAGTCACTCCAGCGCGTGCATCGGCCCCAGCGACCCGTCTGGGGTCCAAGCGTACGCCAAAATGGTCCCTGGCATCCAAGCGCCGCCGCGGGCCCCAGCGACCGGTCTGGGGTCCCAGCGGTATGCCAAAAGGTCCCTGGCCTTCCCAGTGCGCTGAGGCACAGCGACCCTGCCATGGGTCCCAGCTGCCCGCCAATGGTCCTTGCACCTCCCAGCGATCAAGGCGGGTCCCTGCGGCTCGCCAAATGGTCCTGGTCACCCCAGCTGCACGCACTGGGCCGCGCGACCCCCCGCGGGGTCTGGTGACTCGCAAATAATTCCTGGCACCTCCCAGCGCCCACGGACACTAGCGACCCCGCGCGGGGTCCCCAGCTGACTCGAAACCGTCCCCTGGCTCATCCCAGGCGCGCATGGGCCCCAGCGACTTCGTGTGGGGTCCCATACTAACTAAATGGTCCCTGGCACCTACCCAGCGTGCGCACAGGGCCCAGCAATCCCACGCGGGGCCACAGCGGCTTGCCAAATGATCCCTGGCACCTACCAAGCACGCGGCAAGGCCCAGGAACCAATGCGTGGGGTCCCAGCAGCTGCCAAATGGTCCTAGCACCTCCCCCCAGCGCCCCGCGGACTAGCGACCCCACGCGGGGTCACAGCGGCTCGCGAAACCGCCCCTGGTTTATCCCAGCGCTACGCTGGGCCCCAGCGACCGTGGTGGGTCCCAGCGGCTAACTAAATGTCCCCTGGCACCTACCCAGCGTGACAGGGCCCAGCAACTTACCGCTGGGCCACAGCGGCTTGCCAAATGATCCCTGGCACTCACCCAGCACGCCAAGACAAGGCCCAGGAACCACGCAGGTCCTGTAGCAGCTCGCCAAATGGTCCCTAGCACCTCCCCAGCGCCAAGACGGACACTAGCGACCCCACGCGGGGTCACAGCGGCTCGCGAACTGTCGCTGGCTCCTCCTCACCACGCCCCCTGACCCAGCGACCTGTGCGGGGTCCCAGCGCCCGCCAAGTTGTCCCTGGCAACCCCCAGCAGGCGTCCCTGACCACAGCGACCCCTGGCAAGGGATCCCGGAGACTCGCCAAATGGTCCCAGGCACCTACCCAGCGCTAAAGACAGGGCCCAGTAACCACGCTGGGGTCCAAGGGTTTCACAAATGGTCCCTGGCACATCCCCAGTGCAACGACGGGCCCCAGGACTCTCACACGGGTCCAATCAGCTCGGCAACTGTCCCTGGCACCCTCCCCCAGCGACACGCACGGGCACCAGCAACCCACGTGGGGTCCCAGCGGCTCACCAAACGGTCCCTGGCACCTCCCAAGCGCTACAAGCACAAACACTCAGCGACCGCAACGCGGGGTCCCAGCGGCTTCATCGCCCCTGGTGTCCTCCAGCGCCGCACGGGCCCCCAGCGACCGGTCTGGGTCCAAGCCGGCACGCCAAATGGTCCCTAGCACCTCCCAAGCACGACGGGCCCCAGCGACCAGGTTAGGGTCCCAGTGGTATGCCAAAGGTCCCTGGCCCTTCCCCCAGTGCACGCCGAGGGCACAGCGACCCCGCTGGGTCCCAGCGGCTCGCCAAATGATTCCTGGCACCTCCCCAGCGTGGCATGGGCCCCAGCGACTTCGCAGGGGTCCTAGCGCCTAACTAAAATGGTCCCTGGCACCTACCCAGCGTGCGCACAGGGCCCAGCAATCCCACGCGGGCCACAGCGGTTGCCAAATGATCCCTGGCACCTACCCAGCACACCACAAGGCCCAGGAACCATGCGCGTGGGGACCCAGCAGCTCGCCAAATGGTCCCTAGCACCTCCCCAGCCCCAGACGGACACTAGCGAACCCATGCGGGTCACAGCCCGCTCGCTGAAACTGTCCCTGGCTCCTCCTCACCACACGCCCTTGACCCAGCGACCCTGCGAGGGGTCCCAGCGGCTCGTCAAGTTGTCCCTGGCACCTCCCCAGCACGCGCCCGGGCACCAGCGACCCCGTGCGGGATTCCAACGGCTCGCCAAATGGTCCCTGGCACATCCCCAGCGCGCACGGACACTAATGACCCCACGCGGGGTCCCAGCGGCTAGCCAAACCGTCCCGCGCCTCCCAGCGCGCACATGAGCTAACGACCCCAAGACGGGGTCCCAGCTGCTTGCCAAATGGTCCCTGGCACCTCCCCAGCATGTGCACGGTCTCCAGTGACCTCGTGCAGGGTCCCAGCGTCTCGCCAAATGGTCCCTTGCACCTCCCCAGCGACCGCATGCGGGGTCCCTGCGGCTCGCCAAATGGTCCCTGGTCACTCCCCAGTTGCATGATTTGGCCCAGCGACCCCATCGGGGTCCCAGCTGCTCGCAAATGGTCCCTGCACTTGCCCAGCCACAAGACGGGGTCCCCAGCGACTTCGCGCGGGGTCCCAGTGGCTCACGAAATGGTCCCTGGCCCCTACCCAACGTGCGCACGGGCCCAGCTACCGCGCGGGGTCCCAGCGGCTCACCAAATGGTCCCTGGCACCTCCCCAGCCCCTTCACGGGCACCAGTGACCCCGCTGGGACCCAGCGGGCCAAATGATCCTGAACCTCCCCAGCACGCACATCGCACCAGCGAGCCCGAGCTGGGTCCCAACGCCTCGCCAAATGGTCTCTGGCACCTCCCAGCCCACCCATGGCCCCACAGGCCTCACAAGGTACGAGTGGTCACAAATGGTCCCTGGCCCTCCCTCAATGTGCGTACGGGGCCCAGAGACCCCGGGTTTCCCAGCTACTCGCCAATGGACCCTGGCACCACCCTCAGCGGGGTCCCAGCTGCCCGCCAAAGGTCCCTGGCACCACCGCTGAACACACGGGTTCCAGTGACCCGCCGCAGGGTCCCAGCGGCTCGCCAAATGGTCCCTTGCACCCCCCAGCGACTGTGGTGCGGGTCCCTCGCGGCTCGCCAAATGGTCCCTGGTCACCCCCCAGCGCACATGCACTGGGCCCAGCGACCCCACGCGGGTCCCAGCGGCTCGCAAATGGTCCCTGGCACTTGCCCAGCGCTACAAGACGGGGCCCAGCGACCCCACGCCGGGTCCCAGCGGCTCGCAAATGGTCCCTGGCACTTGCCCAGACGCCGCATCGGCCCCAGCGACTTCGCGCGGGGTCCCAGTGGCTCACGAAATGGTCCCTGGCCCTCCCCACAGCGCAGGCACGGGCCCAGCTACCCCGCGCAGGGTCCCAGCGGCTCACCAAATAGTCCCTGGACCTCCCCCAGCACGCGACGGGCCCAGCGACGCCTACTGGGTGCCAGCTGCCCGCCAAACGATCCCGGTACCCTCAGCACGTCCACCGGGCCCAGCGACCCCGCTGGGTCCCGCTGCCCGCATAATGTCCCCTGGCACATGCGTCTGGGAGGCGCGAGGGACCGCTTATTAGCCACTGGACTTCCGGGATCACTGGGCCTCCCAGCGCTGCCTGGAGGAGGGGCCAGGGATCACTCACAGACAATGGGACCCCACGCTGGTTGCTTTTGACAGCCCAGCACCCCCACGGGTCCCAGTATTGCTGTGCTGTCCCTGACATCTCCCGCAAGAGACCACAGGGCCCTAGCATCCCCGCTGCTGGGCCCACTGGCACGCCTAAAATGGTCCCTGGCACCTCCTCAGCACGCACACGGGCACCAGCTAGATCCCAAGCGGGTTCCCAGCAGCTCGCTAAAGGTCCCTGCACCCCCCAGCACGCACACGGGCCCAGCGATCCCATCGCGGGGACCCAGCGGTTCGCCAAATGGTCCCTGGCACCTCCCCAGCGCGCACACTATCCCCAGTGACTTTGCGCGGGGTCCCAGCGTCTCACCAAACCGTCCCTGGCGCCTCCCCAGCGCGCACACGGGCCCCAGCGACACCACATGGTGTCCCAGCTGCACGCCAAATGGTCCCTGGCAACTCCCCAGCGGGCGCACGGTCCCCAGTGACTTCGCACGAGGTCCCAACGGCTCGCCAAACGGTCCCTGGCTCCTCCCCAATGCGCAAGATTGACCCAGCGACCCTGTGCGGGGTCCCAGCTGCTCGCCAAATGGTCCCTGGCACATCACCAGCATGCGCACGGAACCCAGCGACCGTGCGGCATCACAGCGGCTCGCTAAAAGATCCCCGGCTCATACCCAGGGCACGACAGGCCCAGCAACCACGCCAGTGGTCCCAGCTGCTCGCAAATGGTCCCTGGCTCATCCCCAGCCGCCAAGATGGGCCCCAGCTGATTTCGCAGGGGGTCCCAGCGGCCAACTAAATGATCCCTGGCACCCACCCAGCAAGCGCACAAGGTCCAGGAACCACGCTGGGGTCCCAGCAGCTCGCCAAATGGTCCCTAGCACCTCCCCAGCCAAGACGGACACCAGCGACCCCACCCGGGTCACAGCGCTCACGAACCGGGTCTTGGCTCATCTCAGCATGCATGGGCCCCTGCGACTTGCAGGGGTCCCAGCGGCTAACTAAATGGTCCCTGGCACCTACCCAGCGCAAGACAGGGCCCAGCAATCCCACTCACAACACAGCGGCTTGCCAAATGATCCCTGGCACCTACCCAGCACGCCAAGACAAGGCCCAGGAACCACGCTGCGGGGTCCCAGCAGCTCGCCAAATGGTCCCCAGCACCTCCCTCAACGCGCACGGGACACCAGCGACCCCTGCGGGGCCACAGCGGCTTGCCAAATGATCCCCACCACCTACCCAGCACGCCAAGACAAGGCCCAGGAACCACGCCAGGTCCCAGCAGCTCGCCAAATGGTCCCTAGCACCTCCCCAGCGCGCACGGACACCAGCAACCCCACAGCGGCTCGCCGGAACCGTCCCTGGCTCATCCCTCACGCTGCCGATGGGCCCCAGCCACTTGCAGGGGTCCCAGCGGCTAACCAAATGGTCCTGGCACTCACCCAGCGGCGCGCACAGGGCCCAGCAATCCCATCGCTGGGCCACAGCGGTTTGTTAAATGATCCCTGGCACTCACCCAGCACGCCGCGAGACAAGGCCCAGGAACCACGCCAGGTCCCAGCAGCTCGCCAAATGGTCCCTAGCACCTCCCCAGCGCCGCGGACACTCAGCGACCCCATCGCTGGTCACAGCGGCTCGCGAAACTGTCGCTGGCTCCTCCTCACCACGCGCCCTTGACCCAGCGACCCTGTGCGGGGTCCCAGCGGCCCGCCAAGTTGTCCCTGGCAACTCCCCAGCAGGCGTCCTGACCACAGCGACCCCGTGCGGGATCCCGGAGACTCGCCAAATGGTCCCAGGCACCTACCCAGCGGGCGTACAGGGCCCAGCAACCACGCGTGGGGTCCAAGCGGCTCACAAATGGTCCCTCACATCCCCAGTGCACGCGACGACGGGTCCCAGGGACTTCACACGGGGTCCAATCAGCTTGGCAAACTGTCCCTGGCACCTCCCCAGCGCACGCACGGGCATCAGCAGCCCCGCGTGGGGTCCCAGCGGCTCACCAAACGGTCCCTGGCACCTCCCCAGCGCACGCACAAACACTAGCGACCCCACGCGGGGTCCCAGTGGCTCGGCAAATTGTCCCTGGCGTCACTCCAGCGCGCGCACGGGCCCCAGCGACCCGGTCTGGGGTCCAAGCGGTACGCCAAATGGTCCCTGGCACCTCCCCAGCGCACGCACGGTCCCCAGCGACGCCACGCGGGGTGCCAGCGGCTCGCCAAATGATCCCTGGTACCTCCTCAGCACGTCCACTGGGCGCAGCGACCCCGCGCTGGGTCCCAGCAGCTCGTATAATGTCCCTGAGAGTGCTGGGAGGAGGTGGGATCGCTTGGCGGCATCCCGATCACTGGGGCCTGCAGCGTGCTTGAGGAGGGGCCAGGGATCATTTGGCGAGCCGCTGGGACCCCACGCGAAGTTGCTTTGGCACAGCGCCCAGCAACCCCCCACGGGGTCCCAGTGGCTTGCCAAAAGGTCCCTGACATCTCCCCAGCGCATGACTCAGGCCCAGCATCCCCGGGTCCCACTGCACGCCAAATGGTCCCTGGCACCTCCTCAGCACGCACACGGGCACCAGCGATCCCAAGCGGGTTCCCAGCAGCTCGCTAAAAGGTCCCTGGCACCTCCCCAGCACGCACACGGGGCCCAGCGACCCCACGCGGGGACCCAGCGGTTCGCCAAATGGTCCCTGGCACCTCCCCAGCGCGCACACTATCCCCAGTGACTTTGCGCGGGGTCCCAGCGTCTCACCAAACCGTCCCTGGCGCCTCCCCAGCGCGCACACGGGCCCCAGCGACACCACATGGTGTCCCAGCTGCACGCCAAATGGTCCCTGGCACCCCTCAGCGGGCGCCACGGTCCCCAGTGACCCTTTTTTTGAGGTCCCAACGGCTCGCCAAACGGTCCCCTGCTCCTCCCCAATGCAGCACTGACCCAGCGACCCTGTCGGGTCCCAGCTGCTCGCCAAATGGTCCCTGGCACATCACCAGCATCGACGGAACCCAGCGCCAGACCCGTGCGGCATCACAGCGTCGCAAAAGATCCCTGGCTCATACCCAGGGCACGAGACAGGGCCCAGCAACCACGCTGTGGGTCCCAGCGGCTCATAAATGGTCCCTGGCTCATCCCCAGCGGCGCGCGGGCCCCAGCGATTTCGCAGGGGTCCCAGCGGCTAACTAAATGATCCCTGGCACCTACCCAGCAAGCGCACAAGGCCCAGGAACCACGCGGGGTCCCAGCAGCCAAATGGTCCCCCCCACCTCCCAGACCTTACGGACACTATGACCCCACCCGGGTCACAGCGACTCCGCGAAACCGTCCCTGGCTCATCCCAGCAGCCGCGCATGGGCCCCTGCGACTTCGTGTGGGGTCCCAGCGGCTAACTAAATGGTCCCTGGCACCTACCCAGCGTGCGCACAGGGCCCAGCAATCCCACGCGGGGCCACAGCGGCTTGCCAAATGATCCCTGGCACCTACCCAGCACGCGCACAAGGCCCAGGAACCACGCGTGGGGTCCCAGCAGCTCGCCAAATGGTCCCTAGCACCTCCCCAACCAAGACGGACACTAGCGACCCCACGCGGGGCCACAGCGGCTTGCCAAATGATCCCTGGCACCTACCCAGCACGCGCACAAGGCCCAGGAACCACGCGTGGGGTCCCAGCAGCTCGCCAAATGGTCCCTAGCACCTCCCCAGCGCGCACGGACACTAGCAACCCCACAGCGGCTCGCGAAACCGTCCCTGGCTCATCCCCAGCGCGCGCATGGGCCCCAGCGACTTCGTGTGGGGTCCCAGCGGCTAACTAAATGGTCCCTGGCACCTACCCAGCGTGCGCACAGGGCCCAGCAATCCCACGCGGGGCCACAGCGGCTTGCCAAATGATCCCTGGCACCCACCCAGCACGCGCACAAGCCCAGGGAACCACGCCAGGGGGTCCCAGCAGCTCGCCAAATGGTCCCTAGCACCTCCCCAGCATGATTACACTAGCGACCCCATGGGGTCACAGCGGCTCCGCGAACCTGTCGCTGGCTCCTCCTCACCACGCGCCCTGACCCAGCGACCCTGCGGGGGTCCCAGCGCCCGCCTGTTGTCCCTGGCAACTCCCCAGCAGGCGTCCCTGACCACAGCGACCCGTGCGGGATCCCGGAGACCGCCAAATGGTCCCAGGCACCTACCCAGCAGGCGTACAGGGCCCAGCAACCACAGCGTGGGGTCCAAGCGTTCACAAATGGTCCCTCGCATCCCCAGTGCACGCACGGGCCCCCAGGGACTTCACATCGGGTCCAATCAGCTTGGCAAACTGTCCCTGGCACCTCCCCCAGCGCACGACGGGCATCAGCAGCCCCGCGTAGTCCCAGCGTCACCAAACGGTCCCTGGCACCTCCCCCAGCGCACGCAAACACTAGCGCTTAATCGCGGGTCCCAGGCTCGCAAATTGTCCCTGGCGCCACCCAGCTGCCACAAGACGGGCCCCAGCGACCCGTTCTGGGGTCCAAGCGGCACGCCAAATGGTCCCTGGCACCTCCCCAGCGCACGCACACGGGTCCCCAGCGACGCCCACGCCGGGTGCCAGCGGCCTCGCCAAAATGATCCCTGGTACCTCCTCAGCACGTCCACTGGGCGCATGACCCCCCGCTGGGTCCCAGCAGCTGCGATAATGTCCCTGCATAGTGTTGGGGGAGGTGCTAGGATGCTTGCGAGTTCAGATCCCGCTGGACCACTGTCTCCGCGGCGCTGCGTTTCTTGAGGAGGGGGCTAGGATCATTTGGGCGAGCCGCTGGGACCCACCCCACGCTGGTTGCTTTTGGCACAGCGCCCAGCAACCCCCCACGGGGTCCCAGTGGCTTGCCAAAAGGTCCCTGACATCTCCCCAGCGTGCGCACTAGGCCCAGCATCCCCGCGCGGGGTCCCACCGGCACGCCAAATGGTCCCTGGCACCTCCTCAGCACGCACACGGGCACCAGCGATCCCAAGCGGGTTCCCAGCAGCTCGCTAAAAGGTCCCTGGCACCTCCCTCAGCACGCACACGGGCCCAGCGACCGCCATGGGACCCAGCGGTTCGCCAAATGGTCCCTGGCACCTCCCCAGCGTGCACACTATCCCCAGTGACTTTGCGCGGGGTCCCAGCGTCTCACCAAACCGTCCCTGGCGCCTCCCCAGCGCGCACACAGGCCCCAGCGACACCACATGGTGTCCCAGCTGCTCGCCAAATGGTCCCTGGCAACTCCCCAGCAGGCGCACGGTCCCCAGTGACTTCGCACGAGGTCCCAACGGCTCGCCAAACGGTCCCTGGCACCTCCCCAATGCGCGCACTGGACCCAGCGACCCTGTGCAGGGGGTCCCAGCGGCCCGCCAAGTTGTCCCTGGCAACTCCCCAGCAGGCGTCCTGACCACAGCGACCCCGTGCGGGATCCCGGAGACTCGCCAAATGGTCCCAGGCACCTACCCAGCGGGCGCACAGGGCCCAGCAACCACGCGTGGGGTCCAAGCGGCTCACAAATGGTCCCTGGCACATCCCCAGTGCACGCACGGGCCCCAGGGACTTCACACGGGGTCCAATCAGCTCGGCAAACTGTCCCTGGCACCTCCCCAGCGCACGCACGGGTACCAGCAACCCCGCGTGGGGTCCCAGCGGCTCACCAAACGGTCCCTGGCACCTCCCCAGCGCGCGCACAAACACTAGCGACCCCACGCGGGGTCCCAGCGGCTCGCCAAATCGTCCCTGGCGTCACTCCAGCGCGTGCACGGGCCCCAGCGACCCGGTCTGGGGTCCAAGCGGTACGCCAAATGGTCCCTGGCACCTCCCCAGCGCACGCACGGGCCCCAGCGACCCGGTCTGGGGGTCCCAGCGGTGCCAAAAGGTCCCTGGCCCCCCAGTGCACGCCGAGGCACAGCGACCCACAAGGTCCCAGCGGCTCGCCAAATGATTCCTGGCACCTCTCCAGCGCCGCAAGGGGCCCAGCAACCCAAGACGTGGTCCCAGCTGCTCGCCAAATGGTCCCCTGGCACATCACCAGCATGCGCCGGAACCCAGAGACCCCGCGGCATCTGCGGCTCGCTAAAAGATCCCCGGCTCATACCAGGGGCGCAGGGCCCAGCAACCACGCGCGTTGTCCCAGCGGCTCGCAAATGGTCCCCGGCTCATCCCAGCCGCATGGGCTCCAGCGACCGTGTGGGGGTCCCAGCGGCCAACTAAATGGTCCCTGGCACCTACCCAGCGTGCGCCTTAGGCCCAGCAATCGCCATCGGGCCACAGCGGCTTGCCAAATGATCCCTGGCACCTACCACACCGCGACAAGGCCCAGGAACCACGCGTGGGGTCCCAGCAGCTCGCCAAATGGTCCCTAGCACCTCCCCAGCGCCAAGACGGGACACTAGCGACCCCATGCGTGGGTCACAGCGGCTCGCGAAACCGCCCCTGGCTCATCCCAGCGGCCTTGGGGCCCCAGCGACTTCGTGTGGGGTCCCAGCGGCTAACTAAAATGGTCCCCTGGCACCTCCCCAGCGGCCACAAGACAAACACTAGCGACCCCCGCGCTGGGTCCCAGCAGCTCGCCAAATCGTCCCTGGCGTCCACTCCAGCGCATGCACGGCCCCAGCGACGGTCTGGGGGTCCAAGCGGTCGCCAAATGGTCCCTGGCACCTCCCAAGCGCACGCATCGGGCCCCAGCGACCCGGTCTGGGGTCCCAGCGGTATGTAAGGTCCCTGGCCCTTCCCCAGTGCACGCCGAGGCACAGCGACCCCTGCGGGGTCCCAGCGGCTCGCCATGATTCCTGGCACCTCCCCAGCGGCGCATGGGCCCCAGCGACTTCGTGTGGGGTCCCAGCGAACTAAATGGTCCCGGCACCCACCCAGCCGCGCTGGGGCCCAGCAATCCCACAGCGGGCCACAGCGGCTTGCCAAATGATCCCTGCACCTACCCAGCACGCAAGACAAGGCCCAGGAACCACGCGTGGGGTCCCAGCAGCTCACCAAATGGTCCCTAGTACTTCCCCAGCCAAGACGGGACACCAGCGACCCCACGCGGGGTCACAGCGCTCGCGAAACTGTCCCCGGCTCCTCCTCACCACGCCCTGACCCAGCGACCCTGCGAGGGGTCCCAGTGGCTCGTCAAGTTGTCCCTGGCACCTCCCCACCACGCCGCCTGGCACCAGCGACCCGTGCGAGGGATTCCAACGGCTCGCCAAATGGTCCCTGGCGTCACTCCAGCGTGCCGCATCGGCCCCAGCGACCAGGTCTGGGGTCCAAGCAGTACGCCAAATGGTCCCTGGCACCTCCCCAGCGCCTGCAGACGGGCCCCAGCGACCGGGGTCTGGGGTCCCAGCGGTATGCCAAGGTCCCTGGCCCTTCCCCAGTGCACGCCGAGGCACAGCGACCCAGCTGGGTCCCAGCGGCTCGCCAAATGATTCCTGGCACCTCTCCAGCGCCAGACGGGCCCAGCAACCCCGCACGTGGTCCCAGCTGCTCGCCAAATGGTCCCTGGCACATCACCAGCATGCGCACGGAACCCAGAGACCCCGTGCGGCATCACAGCGGCTCGCTAAAAGATCCCCGGCTCATACCCAGGGCACGCACAGGGCCCAGCAACCACGCGCGTTGTCCCAGCGGCTCGCAAATGGTCCCTGGCTCATCCCAGCGGGGCGATGGGCCCCAGCGACTTCGTGTGGGGTCCCAGCCCGGTTAACTAAATGGTCCCTGGCACCTACCCAGCGTGCGACAGGGCCCAGCAATCCCATCGCGGGCCACAGCGGCGGTGCCAAATGATCCCTGGCACCTACCAAGCACGCCAAGACAAGGCCCAGGAACCACGCTGCGGTCCCAGCAGCTCGCCAAATGGTCCCTAGCACCTCCCCAGCGCGCACGGACACTAGCGACCCCACGCGGGGTCACAGCGGCTCGCGAAACCGCCCCTGGCTCATCCCTCAGCAAGATGGGCCCCAGCGACTTCGTGCAGGGTCCCCAGCTGCTAACTAAATGGTCCCTGGCACCTCCCCAGCCACAAGACAAACATTCAGCCGACCCCACGCTGGGTCCCAGCGGCTCGCCAAATCGTCCCTGGCGTCACTCCAGCGCATGCATCGGCCCCAGCGACCGGTCTGGGGTCCAAGCGGGTACTAAATGGTCCCTGGCACCACCCCTCAGCGACGACGCACGGCCCCAGCGACCCGGGGTCTGGGGTCCCAGCGTATGCCAAAAGGTCCTGGCCCTTCCCCAGTGCACGCCGAGGCACAGCGATTTCGCCGGGTCCCAGCGGGTTTCGCCAAATGCCCCCCAATCTACCCAAGACGGCACCAGTGACCCCATGGGGGTCCCAGCAGCTCGCCAAACAGTCCTGGCACATCTCCAGTGCCACAAGACTGGACCCAGCGACTCGCGGGTCCCAGCGGCTTGCTGTTGTCCCTGGCACCCCACAGCATGCGTCCGACCCCAGCGGCCCAGTGCGGGTTCCCAGCGGCTCGCCAAATGGTCCCTGGCACATCCCCAGCGACGCACGGACACTAGCGACCCTCCCGAGGGGTCCCCAGCGGCTCACCAAACCGTCCCTTGGTGCCTCTGGTAGAGCACATGGGCCCCAGCGACCCAACACAGGGTCCCATCTGCTCTGCAAATGGTCCATGGCACCAGCAATGCGCGTGCACGGGCCCCAGCAACTTTGCGCTGTCGGGTCCAAGTGGCGCACCAAACTGTCCCTGGCACCTCCCCAACGCCAAGACTGGACACACAGCGATCAAGCAGGGTCCCAGCGGCTCGCCAAATGGTCCCTGTTACCTCCCTTGAGGCGCGACGGTCCCAGCGACACCGCAAGCGGGTACCAGTGACTAGCCAAATGGTCCCTGGCTTACCACCTGGCCACAAGCACAGGGCACAACAACCCGGCATCGTGTCACAGCTGCTCACCAAAGTTTCATGGCCCCTCTCCAGCGAGCGCAGGGGGCCTACAAACCCGCGGGTCCCAGCGGCTCGCCAAACAGTCCCTGGCGCCCCCAGTGCACACACGGCCCCAGCGACCAAAGACGGGTCCCATCTGCTCGGCAAGCGGTGCCTGGCACCACCAAAGCCCGTGCCACAGACCGGTAAACCAGCGCAGAGTACCAGCGGCCGCCAATTTGTCCCTGGCACCTCCCAACACAGCCGGTACCAGCGACCCGTGCAGATTCCCAGCGGTCGTAAACGGTCCCTGGCACCTCCCAGGGCGCGCATGGACACTAGCGACCCCCATCGCTGGGACACAGCGGCTCGCCAAACCATCCCTGGCAACTCCCCAGCGTGCGGATTGGCCCCAGCGACCGCACAGGGTCCCAGCTGCTCGCCAAATGGTCCCTGGCACCTCCCAGCACGTGCACGGCCCCAGCGACCCCCGAGCGGGACCCAGCGGCTCGCCAAATGATTCCTGGCACCTCCTCAGCGGGCGATGACATTAGCGACCCACGCTGGGTCCCAGCAGTCGCAAATGGTCCCTGGCACCTCCCCAACCGCAAGGACACCAGCAACCCACGCTGGGTAACAGCGGCTCACCAAACGGTCCCTGGCGCCACCAGGTGTGCAAGACGCTGACCCTAGCGACCACAGGCGGGATCCAGTGGCTGGCCAAACCGCCCCTGGCGCCCCACCACGCCAGACGGGCCCCAGCGACCCGCAAGACGAGGTCACAGCTGTCACAAATGTTCCATGGCCCTCCCATCTCTGGCACCTAACCAGCGCACGACAGGGCCCAGCAACCCAGTGGGGACCCAGCGGCTCGCCAAATGGTCCCTGGTACCTACCCAGCGTATGACGGGCACAAGCGACCCCTGCTGGGCCCCAGAAGCTCACCAAATGGTCCCTTGGCGCCACCAGCGCCAAGACGCGGGACCCTAGCGACCCCAGACGGGATCCAGTGGCTGGCCAAACCGCCCCTGGCGCCCACCACGCTGCATCGGGCCCCAGCGACCAAGACAAGGTCACAGCTGCTCGCCAAATGTTCCATGGCCCTCCCCATCTCTGGCACCTAACCAGCGACAGACACCAGCGACCCCACATTAGGTCCCAGCGTCGCCAAACCGCCCCTGGCGCCCCCTGCGCACGGGCCCCAGCGACTGAATACATGGTCCCATCTGCTCGCCAAATGGTCCCTGAAACCTCCCCCAAACGCAGAGACGGGCCCCAGCAACCCCAATGCTGGGTCCCAGCAGCTCGCCAAATGGTCCCTGGCACCTACCCAGCGCACACAGGGCCCAACAAACCCACGCGTGGGTTCCAGCGGGTCGCAAATGGTCCATGGCACCTCACCAGCGCCGCACACGGGCACCAGCGACCGCAGCCGGGTCCAGCGGCTCGTCAAACCATCCCTGGCGGCTCCCCCAGCGGTGCAGGAGCCCCAGCGACCGAGCACGGGTCCCAGCTGTTCGACAAATGGTCCCTGGCACGCCCCCAAAGTGCGCACTGGACCCAGCCTTACCCCGGGCGGGGTCCCAGCGGGCTCGGGCAAGCGTCCCTGGCACCTCCCAGCACGCATCCGCGTTCAGCGACGACCCCCGCATGGGTACTGAGGTTCGCCAAATGGTCCCTGGCACCCACCCAGCGCGCACATAGGCCCCAGAGACCCTGCGCTGGATCTGAGCAGCTTGCCAAATGGTCCCTGAACCTCTCCAGCACGCACACGGACACTAGCGACCTCCAACACGGGGTCCCAGCGGCTCTTCGCCAAACCATCCCTGGCACCTCACCAGCGCTAAAGCATGGGCCCCCAAGGACCCTGCATGGGGTCCCAGCGGCTTCGCCAAATGGTCCCTAGCACCCATAGTGTCCGGACTAGCGACCAACGCTGGGTCCCAGCGGCTCGCCAAACCGTCCCTGGCACCTCACCAGCGGCCAAGCGGGGCCCCAGGGACCCTGGTCCCAGCGGCTCGCCAAATGGTCCCTAGCACCTCCCCAGCGCGAGAACGGACATTAGCGACCCAACGGGGTTCCAGCAGCTGGGCCATCCCTGGCGGGGCTACCCCGTCTGCGCCGGGGTCCCAGCGGGGGTCCCTTGCTATTATCCAGCTGCGCACAGGGCCAAAACTGCGTCCCGCTAAATTGATCCTGCACCTCCCAGCGGCGGCGCCCCGGGCCCAAGCAGCACTGCACGGGTACCAGCTGCTCACCAAACCGACCTTAGCGGCGCCGTGTGCCCCAATAACCCTGCATGGGGTCTCAGCTGCTCACCAAACGGTCCTTGCACCTCCAGCACACACGATAGTTGGGAGACCAATCGGCTCGGCAAACGGTCCCTGGCACCTCCCCATCACAAGAGAGCGAGCACAAAGCGACCCTGTGGGGTCCCAGCGGCTTCGCCAAATGGTCTCTTGTACCTCCCCAGCATGTACACTGATCCAGCGACTACCAATACGGGTCCCAGAGGCCGCTAAATGGTCACTGGCACCTCCCCAGCACGGGCCCACCACCCTTTGCGGGTCCCTGCGGATCACCAAATGGTCCCTGGTACCCTACCCAGCGCGCACAGGCCCAGCAACCACACACGGGGTCCCAGCAGCTCGCAAACGTCCCTGGCATCCCCAGCGCTTCATCGGGCCCCAGCGACTTCGTGGGTCCAAGCAGCTCGCCAACACCCCCTGGCACCTCCCCAGCAACTGCATCGGGCCCCAGCGACTTCGCTGCGTTGTCCAAGCGCCTTGCCAAACTGTCCCTGGCACCTCCCCAGCGTGCTCACAGGTACCAACAACCACGGCCGGGGTCCCAGCATCTCGCAAATGGTCCCTGGCACCTCCCCAGGCAGCGACAGGGCCCAGCGGATCAAATGGTCCCTGGCACCTCGCAGCACGCCAAGACGGGCCCCAGTGACGCCGCGCAGGGTCCCAGCGGCTCGCCAAACGGTCCCTGGCCCTCCCAGCGAAGACAGGCTCCAGCGACCGCAGAGGGTCCCAGCGGCTCGCCAAATGCTTCCTGGCACCCCCCCAGCGCCAAGACTTGGCCCAGCAACCGCGCCAGGTCCCAGCGACCGCCAAATGGTCCCTGGCACCTCCCCAGCACGCGCATCGGCCCAGTGACCCTGGGCGGCATCAGCGGCTTGCCAAATGGTCCCTTGCACCTCCCCTGCACGCCAAGACGGGCCCCAGCGAGCCCGCAAATCCCAGCGGGCACGCCAAATGGTCCCTGGTACCTCCCCAGCACGCACTGGGCCCAGCGACCACACGCTGGGTCCCAAGGGCTCGCCAAACCGTCCCTGGCGCCTCCCCAGACCGCACAGGCCCCAGCGACCCTGCATGGGGTCCCAAGTGCTCGCCAAACGGTCCCTGGCACCACCAGCACGCCAAGATCGGTCCCAGCGACCGCGCTGTGTCCAAGCGGCCCGCCAAACGGTCCCTGGCACCTCACCAGCACGCCACGACGTTCCAGCGACCCGCGGGTCCCAGCAGCTCGCCAAATGGTCCCTGGCACCCGCAGCGCATACACTGGGCCCAGCGACCCCCACGCGTGATCCCAACAGCTTGCCAAACCGTCCCTGGCGCCTCCCCAGCGTGCGCATGGGCCCCAGCAACCCTGCACGGGATCCCAGGTGCTCACCTAATGGTCCCTGGCACCACCAGTACGCCGAGGTCCCAGCGGCTCGCCAAACGGTCCCCGGCACCGGCCCAGCGACCCTGGGCGGGGCATCACACTTGCCAAACGGTCCCTTGCCTCCCCTGCACGCCAGCGCCGCGTCCCAGCGAGCCAGCGCTGGTCCCAGCGGCTTGCCAAATGGTCCCTGGTACCTCCCAGCGCGGCGATTGCCCAGCTGACCCCATCGGTCCCAGCAGCTCGCTAAACCGTCCCGGCGCATCCCAGCGCACGGGCCCCCAGAACCCTGCACGGGTCTCAGCTGCCTAGCCAAACGGTCCCTGGCACCTCACCAGCACACGCACAGGCCCCAGCGACCCCGCAGGAGCGGCTCGTCAAACGGTCCCTGGCACCTCCCAAGCGCTCACGGGCTCGACCCAAGACGGGTCACAGCTGCTCGCCATGTTCCATGGCCCCTCCCAGCACGCACACGGGCACAGAGACCACGTGCAAGGGATCCCAGTGGCTCACCAAAATGGCCCCTGGCACCGCCCCATGCCCACACGGGCCCCAGCGACCAAATACAGGGTCCCATCTGCTCGCCAAATGGTCCCCTGGCACCTCCCTCAGCAGCGCAGACGGGCCCCAGCGACCCCGTGCAGGGTCCCAGCGCTCGCCAAATGATCTCTGGCACCTGACCAGCGCAGGCATTAGGACCAGCAACACCGCTGCTGGGTCCCAGCGGTTCGCCAAACCGTCCCTGGCGCCTCCCAGCGCACGAATGGGCCCCAGCGACCCCCGCGCTGGGGTCCCAGCAGCTCGTCAAATGGTCCCTGGCACCTCCCCAGCGCCAAGACGGACACTCAGCGACAGCAGGCGGGGTCCAGCGCCCGCCAAACCGCCCTTGGCCCCTCCTCCGCACGCACACGGCCCCCAGCAACCCAGCACAGATATAGCTGCTCGCCAAACCGTCCCTGGTGCCTCCTCAGTGCGCTGCAGATGACCCTAGCACTGCCGGGTCCCAGCAGCTCGCTAAATGGTCCCTGGCACCTCCGCAGCGCACACTGGCCCAGCGAATTTCACGCTGCGATCCCAACGGTTCGCCAAACCGTCCCTGGCGCCTCAGCTCAGCGAGATGGGCCCCAGCAACCCTGGCACTGCCCCCAGCGACACACGGGCCCCAGCGACTAAATACAGGGTCCCATCTGTCGCCAAAATGGTCCCTGGCACCCCCCCTGCAGAAGACGGGGTCCCAGTGACCCCTGCAGGGTCCCAGCGGCTCGCCAAATGATCTCTGGCACCTGACCAGCGCAGGGCACAGGGACCAGCAACACCGCGCGCGGATCCCAGCGGTTCGCCAAACCGCCCCTGGCACCTCCCCAGCAACTGCATCGGGCCTAGCGACCAAGACGCTGTCCAAGTGCCGTGCCAAACTGTCCCTGGCACCTCTCCAGCGTGCTCACAGGTACCAACAACCACGGCCGAGGTCCCAGCATCTCGCCGTGGTCCCTGGCACCTCCCCAGGCAGCGACAGGGCCCAGCGGATTGCCAAATGGTCCCTGGCACCTTCGCAGCACGCCTGACGGGCCCCAGTGACGCCGTGGTTGGGATCCCAGGGCTCGCCAAACGTCCCTGGCTCCTCCCAGCGAAAGACAGGCTCCAGCGACCTCCGCAGGGTCCCAGCGGCTCGCCAAATGCTTACTGGCACCTCCCCAGCGCCGCTGCACTTGGCCCAGCAACCGCGCTGCTGGGTCCCAGCGACCGCCAAATGGTCCCTGGCACCCTCCCCAGCACGCCAAGACGGGCCCAGCGACCCTGGGCGGGCATCAGCGGCTTGCCAAATGGTCCCTTGCACCTCCCCTGCACGCCAAGACCGGTCCCAGCGAGCACGCCAAGGTGGTCCCAGCGGGTCGCCAATGGTCCTGGTACCTCCCAGCGACGCGCACTGGCCCAGCGACCACACGCTGGGTCCCAAGGGCTAGCCAAACGTCCCCTGGCGCCTCCCCAGACAGGCGCACCAGGCCCCCGCGCCCTGTGTCCCAGCGGCTCGCCAAACGGTCCCTGGGCATCAACAGCATGCGCACGGACCCCAGCGACCGCTGGGTCCCAGCAGCTCGCCAAATGGTCCCCCTGGCACCTCCGCAGCGCATACACTGGGCCCAGCGACCCCACGCCAGGATCCCAACGGCTCGCCAAAACGCCCTGGCGCCCCCAGCGTGCGCATGGGCCCCAGCAACCCTGGCACCGCCCCCAGAGGCACATCGGCCCCAGCGACCAAACACAGGGTCCCATCTGCTCGCCAAATGGTCCCTGGCACCCTCCCAGCAAAGCGCACGGGCCCCAGCGACCCGTGCAGGGTCCCAGCGGCTCGCCAAATGATCTCTGGCACCTGACCAGCGCAGGCACAGGGACCAGCAACACCGCGCGGGATCCCAGCGGTTCGCCAAACCGTCCCTGGCGCCTCCCCAGCGCACGAACGGGCCCCAGCGACCCCGCGGGTCCCAGCAGCTTCGTCAAATGGTCCCCTGGCACCTCCCCCAGCCTTTACGGACACTAGCGACAGCAGGCGGGTCCAGCGGCTCGCCAAACTGTCCTGGCCCCTCCTCCGCACGCCTTGCACGGCCCCCAGCAACCCAGCACAGGGACATAGCTGCTCGCCAAACCGCCCCTGGCACCTCACGCAGAGATGGGCCCCAGGGACCCTGCATGGTGTCCCAGCGGCTCGCCAAATGGTCCCTAGCACCTCCCCAGCGAGCACGACATTAGCGACCAACGTGGGTTCCAGCAGCTCGCCAAACCATACCTGGCGGCTCCCCAGTGTCCGGCAAGACGGGTCCCAGTGGCTCGCCAAATGGTCCCTGGCTCCCCATCCAGCGCACGACAGGGCCAAGCAACCGCGCCAGATGATCCGAGCAGCCTCAAATTGGTTCTGGCACCCCCAGCGTGCAAGACGGGCCCAAGCAGCACTGCACGGGTACCAGCTGCCACCAAACCGACCCCTGGCGCCTCCCCAGCGTGCGATCGGGCCCCAACGACCCATCGCTGGGTCTCAGCGCTCGCCAAGCCGTCCCTGGCGCCCCCCCGCGCGCGCACGTGCCCCAACAACCCTGCACGGGGTCTCAGCTGCTCACCAAACGGTCCCTGGCACCTCCACAGCACACGATAGGGTCTCCAGAGACCCCACAGGTCCCAACGGCTCGGCAAACGGTCCCTGGCACCTCCCCATCACGCCACACGGAGCACAAGCGACCCTGTGCGGGTCCCTGCGGCTTCGCCAAATGGTCTCTTGTACCTCCTCAGCATGTACACTGGATCCAGCGACCCCACACGGGGTCCCCAGAGGCTCGCCAAATGGTCACTGGCACCTCCCCAGCACGGGCCCACCGGGACCCTTTTGCGGGGTCCCTGCGATCACCAAATGGTCCCTGGTACCTACCCAGTGCGCACAGGGCCCAGCAACCACACGGGGTCCCAGCAGCTCGCAAAAGGTCCCTGGCACATCCCCAGCGCCGCGGGCCCCAGCGACTTCGCGGGGGACCAAGTAGCTCGCCAAATACACCCTGGCACCTCCCCAACAACTGCACGGGCCCCAGCGACTTATGTCCAAGCGCCTTTGCCAAACTGTCCCTGGCACATCCCCAGCGTGCTCACAGGTACCAACAACCACGGCCGGGTCCCAGCATCCGCAAATGGTCCCTGGCACCTCCAAAGGCAGCGCACAGGGCCCAGCGGATCGCCAAATGGTCCCTGGCACCTTTGCAGCATCGCAACACGGCCCCCAGTGACGCCGCGTGGGGATCCCAGCGGCTCGCCAAATGCTTCCTGGCACCTCCCAGCCGCGCGCTTTGCCCAGCAACCGCGCGGGTGTCCCAGCGACTTCGCCAAATGGTCCCTGGTACCCTCCCCAGCACGCCAACGGCCCCAGCGACCCTGGGCGGGGCATCAGCGGCTTGCCAAATGGTCCCTTGCACTCCTGCCACGCGCATCGGGCCCCAGAGAGCCAGCGTGGTCCCAGCGGCTCGCCAAATGGTCCTTGGTACCTCCCAGCGCACGCACTGGGCGAGCGACCACACGCGCGGGGACCCAAGGCTCGCCAAACCGTCCCCTGGCGCCTCCCCAGACCACGACAGGCCCCAGTGACCCTGGGGGGTCCCAGCTGCTCGCCAAACGGTCCCTGGCACCTCACCAGCATGCCTGCGGACACCAGCGACCGCCGGGTCTCAGCTGCCTTAAACGGTCCCGGCACCTCACCAGCACACGTACAGGCCCCAGCGACCCCCGCGCAGGGTACCAGCGGCTCACCAAATGGCCCCTGGCACCTACCCAGCGCGCACAGGGTCCAACAAACCCACGCGTGGTTCCAGCGGCTTGCCAAATGGTCCCTGGCACCTCCCCAGCGCGCACATGGACACTAACAGCAGGCGGGTCCAGCGGTCGCCAAACCGTCCTTGGCCCTCCTCCCGCACACACACAGCCCCAGGCAACCCAGCACAGGGACATAGCTGCTCGCCAAACTGTCCCTGGTGCCTCCCAATCTTGGCAAGACGGGCCCCTCACGACCCCCGAGTAGGGGTCCCAGCGGCTCGCCAAATAATCCCCTTGCACCTCCACATCGGCGGCAGACGGACACTAGCGACCCCAATAACGGGTCCCAGCAGCTCACCAAACGGTCCCTGGCACCTCCACAGCCGCACGGACACTAGCGACCACTACGCGGGTGCCAGCGGTCGCCAAACCGTCCCTGGCAACCCACAGCCGCGACTGGACCCAGTGATCCCGCGGGATCTCAACGCCAGCCAAGTTGTCCCTGGCACCTCCCCCAGCATGCGTCGGGACCCATGACCGCGGGGTCACAACAGTTCGCCAAATGGTCCCTGGCACCTGCCCAGCGCGCCACGGGCATCAGCGACCCCACGGGGTTCCAGCGGCTTCGCCAAACCATCCCTAGCAGCTCCACAGCGTGGCGCAGGGGCACCAACGCGACGAGCACGGGGTCCCAGCTGTTCGACAAATGGTCCTCAAGCACCTCCCCCGGCGTGCGCGCTACTGGACCCAGCGACCCCGCGCTGGGTCCCAGCGGCCTCGGCAAGCTGTCCCCTGGCACCTCCCAGCACGCATCCGTGCACCAGCGACCCGATGCGGGTTCGAGAGAGGCTGCCAAATGGTCCCTGGCACCTACCCAGCGCCGCATTAGTCCCCAGAGACCCTGCGGGATCTGAGCAGCTTGTCAAATGGTCCTGGAACCTCCAGCACGCACACGGACACTAAGCGACCCAACACGGGGTCCCAGCGGCTCGCCAAACCGTCCCTGGCACCTCACCAGTGCGGCGATGGGCCCCGAGACCCTGCACGGGTCCCAGCGGCTCGCCAAATGGTTCCTAGCACCTCCCCAGTGCGAGTACGGACTAGCGACCCAACGCAGGGTCCCAGCGGCTCGCCAAACCGTCCCTGGCACCTCCACAGCACACGATAGGCCCAGAGACCCCGGGGGTCCCAACGGCTCGGCAAACGGTCCTGGCACCTCCCCATCACGCGCACGAGCACAAGCGACCCTGTGCGGGGTCCCTCGCCCGCCAAATAGTCTCTTGTACCTCCCAGCGCAGAACTGGATCCAGCGACCCCACACGGGTCCCAGAGGCTCGCCAAATGGTCACTGGCACCTCCCCAGCACGGGCCCACCGACCCCATACGGGTCCCTGTGGATCACCAAATGGTCCCTGGTGCCTCCCTAGCGAACGCTTACTGGCCCAGCGACCTTGCAAGGTAACAGTGACTCCAAATGGTCACTGGCACCTCCACAGTGTGCGCTTCAGGCTTCAGTAACCCCGCTACGAGCCTACAGCGGCTCGCCATTGTCCCTTGGCACCTTCCAGCACGCCAGCACTGGGCCCAACAACCACGCTGGGTCCCAGCTGCACGCTGCCAATGGCACCTGCACCTCCCAGCATGCGCATCAGGGTCCCAGCAGCTGAGGTGCCATGACAGCAGGCATGCTTGACAACGCGCGAAAGTCGTTGGGGCCAGTGCAGTTGCTGGGGAGGTGCTGTAGGTGTATTTGGCGAGCTGCCGGACCCCACGTGAAGTCGCTAACTGTGGCGAAGCTGGGAATGTGCTGACCTTTGGCGCAGCCGGTGTTGGGACCTCAAGGTGGTTGCTGGGCTCCTGTGCGCTGTGGTACTCCCAAAGGGGTGGTCCCAGTGGCTCAGCCAAATGGTCCTGGGGGACCTTGCAGCAGGGTTGACCCCCTGTGGTTGCAGCGCCCTGGGCTGGTTGGTACCTGTGCGTGGTCCCAGCGGCTCGCCCAAATGGTCCCAGCACCTCCACAGCACACGATAGGCCCCAGAGACCCCACACGGGGTCCCAGAGGCTCGCCAACACACCCTGGCACCTCCCCAGCAACTGCACGGCCCCAGCGACCCCGCGTTGTCCAAGCGCCTTGCCAAACTGTCCTTGGCACCTCCCAGCGTGCTCACAGGTACCAACAACCACGGCCGGGGTCCCAGCATCTCGCAATGGTCCTGGCGCCCCCAGGCCGCGACAGGGCCCAGCGGATCGCCAAATGGTCCCTGGCACCACCAGCACGCGTACTGGTCCCAGCGACCAGGGTGTGTCCAAGCTGCCCGCCAAACGGTCCCTGGCACCTCACCAGCACGCCAAGACGGACACCAGCGACCCCGCCGGTCCCAGCAGCTCGCCAAATGGTCCCTGGCACCTCCGGAAGCGCATACACTGGGCCCAGCGACCCCACGTGTGATCCCAACAGCTTGCCAAACCGTCCCTGGCGCCTCCCCTTAGCGTGGCGATGGGCCCCAGCAACCCCTGCATCGGGATCCCAGGTGCTCACCCCATAGTCCCTGGCACCACCAGCACGCCGCCAGGTCCCAGCTGCCGTAAACGGTCCCTGGCAATCGCCCAGCGACCCTGGGCATCACGGCTTGCCAAACGTCCCTTGCACCTCCTGCACGCCAAGACGCGTTCTCAGCGAGCCCGCGTCCCAGCGGCTTGCCAAATGGTCCCTGGTACCTCCCCAGTGCACGCATTGGGCCCAGCGACCCATCGCCGGGTCCCAGCAGCCTCGCAAACCGTCCCGGCGCATCCCAGCGCCTACGGGCCCCAGCAACCTGCACGGGTCTCAGCTGCCAAAACGGTCCTGGCACCTCACCAGCACACGCACAGGCCCCAAGCGACCCCAAGGTCAGAGAGCGGCTCGTCAAACGGTCCCTGGCACCTCCCCAGCCAGCTCATCAGGCCCCAGCGACCCCCCGACGGTCACAGCTGCCTCGCCAAGTGTTCCATGGCCCTCCCCAGCACGCACACGGGGCACAGAGACCACGTCTGGGATCCCAGTGGCTCACCAAATGGCCCCTGGCACCGCCCCCCCCGCATTACACGGGCCCCAGCGACCAAATACAGGGTCCCATCTGCTCGCCAAATGGTCCCTGGCACCTCCCCAGCAAGCGCACGGGCCCCAGCGACCCCGTGCAGGGTCCCAGCGGCTCGCCAAATGATCTCTGGCACCTGACCAGCGCAGGCACAGGGACCAGCAACACCGCGCGGGGTCCCAGCGGTTCGCCAAACCGCCCCTGGCGCCTCCCAGCACACGAACAGGCTAGCGACCCCGGGGTCCCAGCAGCTCGTCAAATGGTCCCTGGCACCTCCCCAGCGCGCACATGGACACTAGCGACAGCAGGCGGGGTCCAGCGGCTCGCCAAACCGTCCTTGGCCCCTCCTCCGCACGCACACGGCCCCCAGCAACCCAGCACAGGGACATAGCTGCTCGCCAAACTGTCCCTGGTGCCTCCCCAGTGCGCGCACGGGCCCCTGCGACCCCGAGTAGGGTCCCAGCGGCTCGCCAAATAATGCCTGGCACCTCCACATCGCGCACACGGACACTAGCGACCCCACACGGGGTCCCAGCGGCTCACCAAACGGTCCCTGGCACCTCCACAGCGCGGACACTACTCGCGACCACATGCAGGTGCCAGCGGGTCGCCAAACCGTCCCTGGCACCTCCACAGCTGCACTGGACCCAGTGATCCCTCTGCTGGGTCTCAACGGCTGTAAGTTGTCCCTGGCACCTCCCAGCATGCGTCCGACCCAGCGACACTGTGCGGGTTCCCAGCGGCTCGCCCAACTGTCCCTGGCACCTCCACAGCCGCCGGGCATCGGCACCAGCGACCCCATGGGGTCACAACAGCTCGCCAAATGGTCCCTGGCACCTGCCCAGCCGCACGGGCATCAGCAACCCCACGGGGTTCCAGCGGCTCGCCAAACCATCCCCTGGCACCTCCCCAGCAACCGCATCGGCCCCAGCGACTTCGCGTTGTCCAAGTGCTTTGCCAAACTGTCCCCGGCACCTCTCCAGCGTGGCTCACAGGTACCAACAACCACGGGCCGGGTCCCAGCATCGCAAATGGTCCCTGGCACCTCCCCAGGCAGCGCACAGGGCCCAGCGGATTGCCAAATGGTCCCTGGCACCTTCGCAGCACGCCACCGGGCCCCAGTGACGCCGCGGGGATCCCAGCTGTTTCGCCAAACGGTCCCTGGCTCCTCCCAGCGAGCCGACAGGCTCCAGCGACCACAAGAGGGTCCCAGCGGCTCGCCAAAGCTTACTGGCACCTCCCCAGCGCCGCATTTGGCCCAGCAACGCGCTGGGTCCCAGCGACGCCAAATGGTCCCTGGCACCTCCCCAGCACGCGCACGGCCCAGCGACCCCTGGGCGGGCATCAGCTGCTTCCAAATGGTCCCCTTGCACCTCACCAGCACGCGCACGGGTCCCAGCGATCGCCATGTCCCAGCGGCTCGCCAAACGGTCCCTGGCACCACCAGCATGGGGCAAGACGACCCCAGCCACCCCTCGGGGTCCCAGCAGCTCGCCAAATGGTCCCTGGCACCTCCGCAGCGCATACACTGGGCCCAGCGACCCCACGCGATCCCAACGGGCTCGCTAAACCGCCCTGGCGCCCCCCAGCGGCGCATGGGCCCCAGCAACCCTGGCACCGCCCTTCACAAGACACGGCCCCAGCGACCAAAACAGGGTCCCATCTGCTCGCCAAATGGTCCCTGGCACCTCCTCAGCGCAGGCACAGGGACCAGCAACACCGCTGGGATCCCAGCGGTGTTCGCCAAACCGTCCCTGGCACCTCCCCAGCAACTGCATCGGGCCCCAGCGACTGCCATGTCCAAGTGCTTGCCAAACTGTCCCTGGCACCTCTCCAGCGTGCTCACAGGTACCAACAACCACGGCCGGGTCCCAGCATCTCGCAAATGGTCCCTGGCACCTCCCAGGCAGCGCACAGGCCCAGCGGACTGCCAAAATGGTCCCCTGGCACCTCGCAGCACGCCAACGGGCCCCAGTGACGCCGTGCAGGATCCCCAGCGGCTCGCCAAACGGTCCCTGGCCCTCCCAGCGAGCGCGACAGGCTCCAGCGACCTCGGCCAGGGGTCCAGCTGCTCGCCAAATGCTTACTGCACCTCCCAGCGCGACTTGGCTCCAGCAATCCGCTGGGTCCCAGCGACTACTAAATGGTCCCTGGCACCTCCCCAGCACGCGCAGACGGGGCCCAGCGACCCTGGGCGGGGCATCAGCGGTTTGCCAAATGGTCCCTTGCACCTCCCTGCACGCGCACGGGTCCCAGCGAGTTCCCACAGGGTCCCAGCGGCCCGCCAAATGGGTCCCTGGTACCTCCCTCAGCGCACGCACTGGGCCCAGCGACCACACGCTGGGTCCCAAGGGCTCATGCAACCGCCCTGGCGCCTTCCCAGATCACAAGACAGGCCCCAGCGACCCTGCATGGGGTCCCAGCTGCCGCCAAACGGTCCCTGGCACCACCAGCACGCACGCCGGTCCCAGCGACGCGCGCGGTGTCCCAGCTGCTTCGCCAAACGGTCCCTGGCACCTCAACAGCATGCGCACGGACCCCAGCGACCCCTGGGTCCCAGCAGCTGCCAAATGGTCCCTGGCACCTCCGTAGCGCATACACTGGGCCCAGCGACCCCCGCCAGCGATCCCAACGGCTCACCAAACCGCCCCTGGCGCCTCCCAAGCGTGCACATGGGCCCCAGCAACCCTGGCACCGCCCCCAAGCACACGGGCCCCAGCGACCAAATACAGGGTCCCATCTGCTCGCCAAATGGTCCCTGGCAACCCCAGCAGCGCCGGCCCCAGCGACCCGTGCAGGGTCCCAGCGCTCGCCAAATGATCTCTGGCACCTGACCAGCGCAGGCACAGGGACCAGCAACACCGCTGGGATCCCAGCGGTTAGCTAAACTGCCCCCTGGCGCCTCCCGCGCACGCACGAAGGGCCCTAGCGACCCCCGCTGGGGTCCCAGCAGCTCGTCAAATGGTCCCTGCACCTCCCCAGCGCCACACGGGACACCTGACGACAGCAGGCGGGTCCAGCGCTCGCCAAACCGCCCTGGCCCCTCCTCCGCACGCACACGGCCCCCAGCAACCCAGCACAGGGACATAGCTGCTCGCCAAACCGTCCCTGGCACCTCACCGAAAGCCCATAGACATGGGCCCCAGGGACCCTGCATGGTGTCCCAGCGGCTCGCCAAATGGTCCCTAGCACCTCCCCAGCGCGAGCACGGACATTAGCGAACCTGCGGGTTCCAGCAGCTCGCCAAACCATACCTGGCGGCTCCCAGTGTCCGCCACGGGGTCCCAGTGGCTCGCCAAATGGTCCCTGGCTCTATCCAGCGCACGCAGGGCCAAGCAACCGCGCGTGTGATCCGACAGCTCGCTAATTGGTTCTGGCACCTCCCAGCGCGGCGCACGGGCCCAAGCAGCACTGCACGGGTACCAGCTGCTCACCAAACCGACCCTGGCGCCCCCAGCGGCGCGACGGGCGGGCCCAACGACCCCACGCTGGGTCTCAGCGGCTCGCCAAGCCGCCCCTGGCGCCCTCCCTGCGCGCCGCCGCGTCTGCAACAACCCCTGCACGGGTCTCAGCTGCTCACCAAACGGTCCCTGGCACCTCCACAGCACACGATAGGCCCCAGAGACCCAGCAAGGGTCCCAACGGCTCGGCAAACGGTCCCTGGCACCTCCCATCACGCCAGACGAGCACAAGCGACCCTGTGTGGGGTCCCTGCGGCTCGCCAAATGGTCTCTTGTACCTCCCCAGCATGTACACTGGATCCAGCGACCCCACACGGGGTCCCAGAGGCTCGCCAAATGGTCACTGGCACCTCCCCAGCACGGGCCCACCGACCCTTTGCGGGGTCCCTGCGGATCACCAAATGGTCCCTGGTACCTACCCAGTGCGCACAGGGCCCAGCAACCACACGCGGGGTCCCAGCAGCTCGCAAAAGGTCCCTGGCACATCCCCAGCGCTCGCACGGGCCCCAGCGACTTCGCGTGGGGACCAAGCAGCTCGCCAAATACACCCTGGCACCTCCCCAACAACTGCACGGGCCCCAGCGACTTCGCGCGTTGTCCAAGCACCTTGCCAAACTGTCCCTGGCACATCCCCAGCGTGCTCACAGGTACCAACAACCACGGCCGGGGTCCCAGCATCTCGCAAATGGTCCCTGGCACCTCCCCAGGCAGCGCACAGGGCCCAGCGGATCGCCAAATGGTCCCTGGCACCTCGCAGCACGTCCCACGGGCCCCAGTGACGCCGCGTGGGATCCCAGCGCGGCTCGCCAAACGGTCCCTGGCCCCAGCGAGCGCACAGGCTCCAGCGACCTCGCGCGGGTTCCAGCGCGGCTCGCCAAATGCTTCCTGGCACCTCCTCCCAAGATCCCCAGCAACCGCGCTGTCCCAGCGACTCCGCCAAATGGTCCCTGGCACCTCCCCAGCACGCCAAATGGCCCAGCGACCCTAAGGGGGCATCAGCGGCGCACAAATGGTCCCTTGCACCCCCTGCACGCCAAGACGGGCCCCAGCGAGTCTGGGTCCCAGCGGCTTGCCAAATGGTCCCTGGTACCTCCCCAGCGCACGACCCCAGCCGAGCGACCACACGCTGGGTCCCAAGGGCTCTCCCAACCGTCCCTGGCGCCTCCCCAGACCACGACAGGCCCCAGCGACCCTGCATGGGGTCCCAGCTGCTCGCCAAACCGTCCCTGGCACCTCCAGCACGCACGCACGGGTCCCAGCGACCGCCGCTGTGTCCAAGCTGCTCGCCAAACGGTCCCTGGCACCTCACCCGCACGCCACGGGTCACCAGCGACCGGGTCCAAGCAGCTCGCCAAATGGTCCCTGGCACCTCCGCAGCGCATACACTGGGCCCAGCGACCCCACGCCGTGATCCCAACAGCTTGCCAAACCGTCCCGGTGCCTCCCAGCGCACTGGGCCCAGCAACCCTGCACGGGTCTCAGCTGCTAGCCAAACGTCCCTGGCACCCTCACCAGCACACGACAGGCTCCAGCGACCCCCAGCGGGGTCCGAGCTGCTCGCCAAACGTCCCTGGCACCTCCCCAGCGGGGCCACCTCCCAGCGACCCAAGACGGGTCACAGCTGCTCACCGCGTTCCATGGCCCTCCCAGCACGCCAAGACGGGCACAGAGACCACGCGGCGGGATCCCAGTGGCTCAAATGGTCCCTGGCACCTCCCTACTCACAAGACTGGGTCCAGCGACCGCTGAGGGTACCAGCGGTCACCAAATGGCCCCCCTGGCACCGCCTCAGGCCAGACAACGGGCCCCAGCGACCAAATACAGGGTCCCATCTGCCGCCAAATGGTCCCTGGCACCTCCCCCAGCAAGCGCACGGGCCCCAGCGACCCGCAGGGGTCCCAGCGGCTCGCCAAATGATCTCTGGCATCGACCAGGCAGGCACAGGGACTGGCACACCGCTGCTGATCCCAGCGGTTCGGGCAACTGCCCTGGCGCCCCCAGCGCATTTAACGGTCCCCAGCGACCCCGCTGCGTGTCCCAGCAGTCATTAAATGGTCCCTGGCACCTCCCCAGCGCACATGGACACTCAGCGACAGCAGGCATGGGTCCGCTGCTCGCCAAACCGCCCTTTTGCCCCTCCTCCGCACGCAGACACGGGCCCCCAGCAACCCAGCACAGGGACATAGCTGCTCGCCAAACTGTCCCTGGAGAGGCCTCCCCAGCACACACAGGCACCAGTGACACTGCTGGATCCCAGCGCCCGCAAACCGCCCTGGTGCCTCCCCACTGGGCAAGACGGGCCCCTGGCGACCCGAGCAGGGTCCCCAGCTCGCTCAACAATCCCTGGCACCTCCACATCGCTGGCACAGACACTAGCGACCCCAACACGGGTCCCAGCGGCTCACCAAACGGTCCCTGGCACCTCCACAGCGCCAAGACGGACACTAGCTGAATTACTACGCGGGTGCCAGCGGTCGCCAAACCGTCCCTGGTAACTCCACAGCGCCAAGACTGGACCAGGTGATCCTGGGTCCCAACGGCCAGCCAAGTTGTCCCTGGCACCCCCCAGCATGCGCCCGGACCCAGGACTCCAGCGACACGCGGGTTCCCAGCGCTCGCCAAAATGGTCCCTGGCACCTCCCCCAGCGGCCAAGACAGGCAACAGCTACCCCACGCGGGGTCCCAGAGGCTAGCCAAATGGTCCCTGGCGCCCCCCAGTGCACGACTGGGCCCAGCAACCCCACGCTGGGTCCCAGCGGCTCGCCAAACTGTCCCTGCACCTCCCCAGCGGGCACGGGCACCAGCGACCGAGCACGGGTCCCAGCGGCCGGGCAAGCTGTCCCTGGCACATCCCCAGCACCATCCGCGCCCCAGCGACCCGCAAGGGTTCCGAGAGGCTCAAATGGTCCTGGCACCTACCCAGCTGCACATAGGGCCCCAGGAGACCTCATGGGATCTGAGCAGCTTGCAAAAGGTCCCTTGGAACCTCTCCAGCCCACACGACACTAGCGACCCAACGGGGTCCCAGCGGCTCGCCAAACTGCCCCTGGCACCTCACCAGCGGGCACAAGATGGGGCCCCAGGGACCCTGCATGGTGTCCCAGCGGCTCAAATGGTCCCTAGCACCTCCCCAGCGAGCACGGGACATTAGCGACCCAAGTGGGGTTCCAGCAGCTCGCCAAACCATACCTGGCGGCTCCCAGTGTCCGCCGCACGGGGTCCCAGTGGCTCGCCAAATGGTCCCTGGCTCCCAGTGTCCGACACGGGGCCCGCAACCCTGGCGCTGCACGGTGATCCGAGCAGCTCCGGAAAGAACAAATTGGTCCTGGCACCTCCCCAGCGTGGCGACGGGCCCAAGCAGCACTGCACGGGTACCAGCTGCTCACCAAACCGACCCTGGCGCCTCCCAGCGCGTGCGCCACGGCCCCCAACGACCCCACGGGTCTCAGCGGCACTGCCGTCCCTGGCGCCTCCCCTGCACACGCAAGACGCCCCAACAACCCTGCACGGGTCTCAGCTGCTCACCAAACGGTCCCTGGCACCTCCACAGCACACGCATAGGCCCCAGAGACCCCGCTGGGTCCCAACGGCTCGGCAAACGGTCCCTGGCACCTCCCCATCACGTAAGACGGTGAGCACAGCGACCCTGTGCAGGGTCCCTGAGGCTCGCCAAATGGTCTCTTGTACCTCCCCAGCATGTACATTCGATCCAGCGACCTAACACGGGGTCCCAGAGGGGCGCGGATGGCACCTCCCAGCACGGGGCCCACCGACCCTTTTGCGGGTCCCCACACCAAATGGTCCCTTGGTACCTACCCAGGCGCCCAGGGCCCAGCGACCGCGTGGGGACCAAGCAGCTCGCAAATACACCCTGGCACCTGCCCAACAACTGCACGGGCCCCAGCGACTTCGCCATGTCCAAGCGCCTTGCCAAACTGTCCCTGGCACATCCCCAGCGTGCTCACAGGTACCAACAACCACGGCCGGGTCCCAGCATCTCGCAAATGGTCCCTGGCACCTCCCAGGCAGCGACAGGCCCAGCGGATCGCCAAATGGTCCCTGGCACCTTCGCAGCACGTGCATCGGCCCCAGTGGACGCCGCGTGGGATCCCAGCTGCCTCGCCAAACGGTCCCTGGCTCCCTCCCAGCGAGCGCTGGGCTCCAGCGACCTCGCGCGCAGGGTTCCAGCTGCTCGCCAAATGCTTCCTGGCACCTCCCCAGCGCCGCGACGGCCCAGCAACCGCGCCGCTGGGTCCCAGCGACCGCCAAAATGGTCCCTGGCACCTCCCCAGCACGCGACGGGGCCCAGCGACCCCAAGGGGCATCAGCGGCTTGCCAAATGGTCCCTTGCACCTCCCCTGCACGCGCACGGGCCCCAGCGAGCCCGCCGCTGTGGTCCCAGTGGCTTCCGCCAAATGGTCCCTGGTACCTCCCCAGCACGACACTGGGCCGAGCGACCACACGCTGGGTCCCAAGGGCTCGCAAACCGCCCCTGGCGCCTCCCAGACCACGCGACAGGCCCCAGCGAATCCCTGCATGGGGTTCCAGTTACCGCCAAACGGTCCCCTGGCACCTCACCAGCACGCCAAGACGGACACCAGCCGACCGCCGGGTCTCAGCTGCCAGCCAAACGGTCCCTGGCACCTCACCAGCACACGACAGGCCCACGCGACTTCCTCACAGAGGGTACCAGCGAAGTCACCAAATGGCCCCTGGCACCGCCCCATTAACGGGCCCCAGTGACCAAATAAAGGGTCCCATCTGCTCGCCAAATGGTCCTGGCACCTCCCCAGCAGCGCCGGGCCCCAGCGACCCGTGCAGGGTCCCAGCGCTCGCCAAATGATCTGGCACCTGACCAAGCGCGGGCACAGGGACCAGCAACACCATGTAGAGGGTCCCAGCGGTTCGCCAAACCGTCCTGGCGCCTCCCCAGCCAAGACATGGACACTAGCGACAGCAGAAGCGGGTCCAGCGGCTCGCTAAACCGTCCTGGCCCCTCCTCCGCACGCACACAGCCCCCCAACCCCAGCACAGGGACATAGCGCTGCATAAACTGTCTGGTGCCTCCCCAAGCCTTGACGGAACCAGCGACCCAGTAGCCGGGTCCCAAAGCGGCTCGGCAAACCGTCCCTGGTGCCTCCCAGTGCTGGCAAGACGGGCCCCTCGACCCAGTAGGGTCCCAGCGGCTCGCCAAATAATCCCCTGGCACCTCCACATCGCAGCGCCGGACACTAGCGACCCCACGGGGTCCCAGCGCTCACCAAACGGTCCCTGGCACCTCCACAGCGCCGCACGGACACTCAGCGACCACACGCGGGTGCCAGCAGGTCGCCAAACCGCCCCCGGTAACCCACAGCCAAGAGACTGACCCAGTGATCCTGGGCGCGGGATCTCAACGGGCTAGCCAAGTTGTCCCTGGCACCCCCCAGCATGCGTCTGACCCAGCGACCCCCCACGCCGGGTCACAACAGCCGCCAAATGGTCCCTGGCACCTGCCCAGCGGCCGACGGGCATCAGCGACCCCCACGCCAAGTTCCAGCGTCACAAACCATCCCTGGCGGCTCCCTCAGCGGCGCAGGGGCCCCAGCGATCAGCACGGGGTCCCAGTTGTTCGTCCCTGGAACCTCCTTAGCGTGGCAAGATTGACCCAGCGACCCGCGCTGGGTCCCAGCGGGGCAAGCTGTCCCTGGCACCTCCCCAGCACACATCCGTGTTCTCCAGCGCGACTCCCAGGCGGGTTCCGGGAGAGGTCACAATGGTCCCTTTCTGGCACCTACCCAGCCCAGCACATAGGGCCCCCAGAGACCCTGCGCTGGGATCTGAGCAGCTTGCCAAATGGTCCCTGGAACCTCTCCAGCACGACACGGACACTAGCGACCCAACACGGGGTCCCAGCCCAGCTCAAACCGTCCCTGGCACCTCACCAGCGGGGATGGGGCCCCAGAGACCCCTGCATCGGGGTCCCAGCGGCTCGCCAAATGGTCCCTAGCACCTCCCCAGTGCGAAGCACGACTAGCGACTCCAACGCAGGGTCCCAGCGGCTCGCCAAACCATCCCTGGCACCTCCACAGCACACGCTTAGCCCCAGAGACCCAGCGGGTCCCAACGGCTCGCAAACGGTCCCTGGCACCTCCCCGCCACGCCTTAGCGAGCACAAGCGACCCTGTGCGGGGTCCCTTCGCCGCCAAACAGTCTTTGTACCTCCCCAGCGTGCACTGGATCCAGCGACCCCACGGGTCCCAGAGGCTCGCCAAATGGTCACTGGGCACCTCCCAGCACGGGCCCACCCCACCCTTTATGGGGTCCCTGTGGATCACCAAATGGTCCCTGGTACCTCCCTAGCGAACGACTGGGCCCAGCGACCCACCGCTGGGGTAACAGCGGCCCACTAAAATGGTCACTGGCACCTCCACAGGTGCCCAGGCTTCAGCAACCCCTCACAGAGGTCTCAGCTGCTCGCCAAAATCCCTGGCACCTTCCCAGCACAAGATTGCTCAACAACCGCACGCTGGGTCCCAGCGGCATGCCAAATGGTCCCCGGCACCTCCCCAGCATGCGCATCGGGTCCCAGCTGGGGAGGTGCCATGGCGCCTACAAGGCGCTTGGGACAACGCTGGCCAAGTCGCTAGTCTGCAGTTGCTGGGAGGTGCCAGGTGTATTTGGCGAGCTGCTTGGACCCATGTGAAGTCGCTAGCCTGCAGATGACCTTGCGAAGCTGCTGGGACCCCGTGGTTGCTGGGCCCCAGCACAGGTACTCCGTGCGTCCCAGCGGCTCGCCAAATGGTCCCTAGCACCTCCCAGGTCGCACGGACTAGCGACCCACGCTGGGGTCCCAGCGGCTAAACCGTCCTGCACCTCCACAGCACACGATAGGCCCCCCAGAGACCCCAAGGGTCCCAACGGCTCGGCAAACGGTCCCTGGCACCTCCCATCGCAAGACGAGCACAAGCGACCCTGTCGCGGGGTCCCTGCGGCTCGCCAAATGGTCTTTGTACCTCCCCAGCGTGTGCAGTGGATCCAGCGACCCCACACGGGGTCCCAGAGGCTCGCCAAACACACCCTGGAGACCCTCCCAAGCAACCGCACTGGCCCCAGCGACTTCGCTGTCCAAGCCGCCCGCTAAACTGTCCTGGCACCTCCCAGTGTGCCTACAGGTACTAACAAATCACCTGCCGGGTCCCAGTCTCAAATGGTCCCTGGCACCCCCAGGCAGCGACAGGGCCCAGCGGATCGCTAAATGGTCCCTGGCCTCCCAGCGAGCGCAAGACAGGCTCAGCGACCACAAGAGGTCCCAGCTGCTACAAACGGTCCCTGCACCTCACCATGATAAGACTGGGCTCCAGCTAATTCCCACGCTGCGGATCCCAACAGGGGCTTCGCTTTTCAAACCGCCCCTGGCGCCTCCCCATGCGCGATAGCCCCCAGCAACCCTGCACGGGATCCCAGGTGCTCACCTAATGGTCCCTGGCACCTCACCAGCACGCCAGGTCCCAGCGTCACCAAACGGTCCTTTGCACCGCCCAGCCACCCTGGGCGGGCATCAGCGTTTTGCCAAACGGTCCCTTTGCACCTCTCTTCTGCACGCCAAGCATCGCGCCCCAAAGGAAGCCCACAAGGTGGTCTCCAGCGGCTTGCCAAATGGTCTCCTTGGTACTCTCCCCAGTGCACGCATTGGGGCTCACCCCACGGGTCCCAGCAGCTCGCCAAACCGGCCCCTGGCGCATCCCCGGCCACGGGCCCCAGCAACCCTGCACGGGGTCTCAGCAGCCAAACGGTCCCTGCACCTCACCAGCACACGACAGGCTCTACACTTTCTCAAGGGTCAGAGCGTCACAAACGGTCCTCCTGGCACCTCCCAGCGGGCCGGCTCCCAGCGCACTTCAAGACGTGGGGTCACAGCTGCTCGCCAAGTGTCTCCATGGCTCCTCCCCGTGCACGCAATATCGGGCACAGAGACTAATGCAGTAAGGGATCCCAGTGGCTTCACCAAATGGCTCCCTGGTACCGCGCACACGGCCCCGCAGCGACCAAATACAGGGGTCCCATCTGCTCGCCAAGCAAATGGTCCCTGGCACCTCCCCAGCAAGCGATAGCCCCAGCTACTCCCGCAGGGTCCCAGCGTTTCGCCAAATGATCTCTTGGCACCTGACCAGCGAGGCACAGCAATCGAGCAACACCGGGATCCCAGCGGTTCGCCAAACCAGGCCCCTGGCGCCACCAGCATCTAACGGGCTCCCAGCGACTCCCGCTGGGTCCCAGCAGCTCGTCAAATGGTCTCCTGGTAATCTCCTTTCAGCGCTGCTATATTACGGGACACTTCCAGCGCAGGCGGGTCCAGCGGCTGCCAAAACTGGCCCTGCCCCCTCTCCCTCCGCAGACGCACACGGCCCCCAGCAACCCAGCACAGGGACATAGATGCTCGCCAAACCGGCCCCTGGTGCCTCCCTCAGGCAGCAAAGACGGGCCCCTGCGACCCTGAGTAGGGTCCCAGCTGCTCGCCAGCCAATGCCTGGCACCTCTCCACATCAGCGCACATCGGACACTACATGCATCTCCCACACGGGGTCCCAGCTGCTCACCAAACGGTCCCCCTGGCACCTCCACAGAAAGCGGCGCCGCGGACACTAGCGACCACATGCGGGGTGCCGAATTCATAAACCGTCAGCACCTCCCACAGCGCTGCCACTGGACCCAGTGATCCCTGCTTGCGGGGTCTCAGCGGCCTAGCCAAGTTGTCCCTGGCACCTCCCAGCATCGTCCGGGACCCAGCGACTTTTCATCACGGGTTCCAAAATAACCAAACTGTCCTAGCACTCCACAGCCAGACACGGGCACTAGCGACCGCATTGGGGTCACAACAACTTCGCCAAATGGTCCCTGGCGCACCTGCCAGCGCGCCGCGAACATCAGCAACCCAGCGGGGGTTCAGCGGCTCGCCAAACCATCCCTGGCACCTCCCAGCAACTGCACGGACCCCAGCGACTTCGCGCGTTGTCAAGTGCCTTGCCAAACTGTCCCTGGCACCTCTCCAGCGTGCTCACAGGTACCAACAACCGGCCGGGGTCCCAGCATCTCGCCAAATGGTCCTAGCACCTCCCAGGCGCCCACAGGGCCCAGCGGATTGCCAAATGGTCTGGCACCGCTGGCAGCGCCGCAGACTGAAGTGGCGTGCGTTAATGGGGATCCCAGCGGCTGTAAGCGGTCCTGGCTCCTCCCAGCCCGAGCACAGGCTCCAGCGACCTCGGCGCAGGATCCCAATATTTCGTAAATGCTTACTGGCACCTCCCAGCCCTTGGCGCGCCAGCCCAGCACAACCGCGCCTTGAAGTCCCAGCACCGGCTCGCCAAATGGTCCTAGCACCTCCCAGCACGCGCACAGACCCAGCGACCCTGGAAGCGGGGGCATCTTGACTTGCCAAATGGTCCCTTGCACCTCCACCAGCAGCAGCGCCTGGTCCCCAGGCCAGCCAGCGGTGTCCCAATGACTCGCCAAGCGGTCCTGGCACCTCCACCAGCAATAACGCCTGGACCAGCGACCCCTCGCCGGGTCCAGGCAGCTTCGCCAAATGGTCCCTAGCACCTCCGCCAGGCGCATACCACTGGGCCAAAAGCGACCCCAGCGTGATCCCAGCGGCTCGTAAACCCGTCCCTGGCGCCTCCCAGCGTCGCGCGCGGGCCCCAGCAGCCCTGGCACCGCCCAGCGCGCACGGGCCCCAGCGACCAAATACAGGGTCCCATCTGCTCGCCAAATGGTCCTAGCACCTCTAACAAGCGCCGGACTAGCGACCCGTGCAGGGTCCCAGCGGCTGTAAATGATCTCTGGCACCTGACCGAAGCGCCAGGCACAGGGACCAGCAACACAGCCCAGCGGGATCCCAGCGGTTCGCCAAACCGTCCCTGGCGCCTCCCAAGCCTGCGAAGCGGGCCCCAGCGACCCAGCGGTGTCCCAGCAGCTCGTCAAATGGTCCTGGCACCTCCCCAGCGCACATGGACATAGCGACAGCAGGCGGATCCAGCGGCTCGCCAAACCGTCCATAGCCCCTCCCTCCGCGCGCCACCACGGCCCCAGCAACCAGCACAGGGACCTGCTTCTATCGCAAAACTGTCCCTGGTGCTGCCTCCCCAGCAGCATACACAGGCACCAGTGACCCAGCGTGGGGTCCCAGCTGACTCGGCAAACCGTCCTAATTGCCTCCCACTGTCGCGCCACGGGCCCACGCCCCAGTATAGGGTCCCAGCGGCTTCGCCAAATAATCCCTGGCACCTCCACATCAGCGGCGCTGGAGCACTAGCGACCCACCACGAGGGGTCCCAGCGGCTCACCAAAGCGGTCCCTGGCACCTCCACAGCTGGCCGCCACGGTTACTAGCGAACACATCGAGGGGTGCCAGCGGGTCACAAACCGTCCTGGCAACTCCACAGCGCGCGCACTGGACCCGGTGATCCCTCTTGGCCGGGGTCTCAGCAATTGTAGAGTTGTCCCTGGCACCTCCCAGCGTCGTCCGGGACCAAGCGACACTGTCGCGAGATTCCCAGCTGACTCGTAAATGGTCCCTGGCACCTCCCAGCGCACAGGCAACAACTACCCCGTGGGGTCCCAGAGGCTAGCCAAATGGTCCCTGGCGCTCCCCGGTGCCGCACTGGGCCAAGCAGCTGTAGCGGGGTCCCAGCGGCTTCGCCAAACTGTCCCTGGCACCTCCCCAGCGGGCCGCGGGCACTAGCGACCCGAGCCGCGGGGGTCCCAGCGGCTTCGGCAAGCTGTCCCTGGCACATCCCCAGCACGCATCCGTGCTAGCGACCCGTGCGGGTTCGAGAGCTCGCCAAATGGTCCCTGGCACCTACCAGCACATAGGCCCCAGAGACCCTGGGATCTGAGCAACTTGCCAAAGGTCCCTGGAACCTCTCCCGCTTGCGCACCCGGACACTACTTGACCGCCTTGAGGTCCCAGCCGAGCTCGCCAAACCGTCCCTGGCACCTCACCAGCGGCGCGTGGGCCCAGGGACCCTGCGCGTAGTGTCAGCGGCTCGCCAAATGGTCCCTAGCACCTCCCAGCGGTACAGGCATTAGCGGCCAAGTGGGAACAGCCTTCGCCAAACCATACCTGGCGGCCCCAGTGTCAGCGCCGCGGAGTCCCAGTGGCTGTAAAATGGTCCCTGGCTCCTATCAGCCTTGCGCTGGGGCCAAGCAACTAAGCGTGTGATCGAGCAGCTTCAGCTAAATTGGTTCTGGCACCTCCCCAGCGGCGTCGCGCGGTTAAGCAGCACTGCACGGTGCCAGCTGCTCCTGCAAATGACCCACAGCGCCTCCCAGCGTGCGCACGAATACAACGACCGCGCGGGGTCTCAGCTTCGCCAAGCCGTCCCTGGCGCTCCCTCGCGCGTGCCCCAACAACCCTGCGAGTCTCCAGCTGCTCTGGCGGTCCGCACTCCACGGCACCGCGCGTAAGGCCCCAGAGACCCGCGCGGGGGTCCCCAGCGGCTCGGCAAACGGTCCCTGGCACCTCCATCAGCGCCACGAGCACGGCGACCCTGTCGCGGGGTCCTGCGGCTTCGCCAAATGGTCCTCTTGTGCCTCCCCAGCGTAACGCACTGGATCCAGCTGACCCCCACCTGCGGGGTCCCAGGCTCGCTAAAATGGTCACTGGCACCCTCCCAGCGGGCCCACCGATACTGCGGGGTCCCTGCGGATCACCAAATGGTCCCTGGTACCTGCCAGTGCGCACAGGGCCCAGCGACTTCGCGTGGGGACCAAGCAGCTTGCCAAATACACCTGGCTGCCTCCCCAGCAACTGCCCACGGGCCCCAGCGACCCGTAGCGTTGTCCAAAGCGCCTTGCCAAACTGTCCCTGGCACATCCCCAGCGTGCTCCACAGGTACCAACAGCCACGGCCGGGGTCCCCGGCATCTGCAAATGATCCCTGGCACCTCCCAGGCAGCGCCTGGGGCCCAGCGGACAGCCAAATGGTCCCTGGCACCTTAGCAGCTGCGATGCCGCGAACTGATGGCGTCGTGGGATCTGTGGCTTCGTAAGCGGTCTAGCTACTCCCAGCAGGCGCACAGGCTCAACGACCCCTCGCGCAGGGTTCCAGCAGCTCGCCAAATGCTGGCACCTCCCCAGCGGGCGCCGCCGGCCCAGCAACGCTGGTCCCAGCGACTTCGCCAAATGGTCCTGGCACCTCAGCAGCGCCGCGAACTAGCGACCCTGGTGGCATCAGCGGCTTGCCAAATGGTCCTTGCACCTCCCTGCAGCGCCGCGGGCCCCAGCGAGCCAGCAGCGTGGTCCCAGCGGCTTCGCCAAATGGTCCCTGGTACCTCCCAGCCGCCGCGCACTGGGCGGCCGACCACAGCGGGGTCCCAAGGGCTGTAAACCGTCCTAAGCCTCCCCAGACCACGCACAGGCCCCAGCGACCCTGCATGGGGTCCCAGCTGCTCGCCAAACGGTCCCTGGCACCTCACCAGCAGCGCCGCGGACACCGCCGGCGACCTCGCCGGGTCTCAGCTGCTAATAAGCGGTCCTGGCACCTCGCAGCACGCATTACAGGCCCCAGCGACCCCAGCGCCAGGGTACCAGCGGCGGCTCACCAAATAGCCTAACGCCCAAGCGCACAGACCCCAGCGATAAATACAGGGTCCCATCGCTTTCGCCAAATGGTCCCTGGCACCTCCCAGCAAGCGCCGCGGGCCCCAGCGACCCGTGCAAGGTCCCCAGCGGCTAGCCAAATGATCTCGGCACCCACAGGCAGCGCAGGCTGGGGACCAGCAACACCGCGCAGGGTCCCAGCGGTTCATAAACCGTCCCTGGCGCCTCCCCAGCGCGCACATGGACACTAGCGACAGCGAGGCGGGGTCCCAGCTGACTCGCCAAACCGTCCTTAGCCCCTCCTTACATGCCAGCACACAGCCCCAGCAGCCCAGCACAGGGACATAGCTGCTGTAAACTGTCCCTGGTGCCTCCCAGCAGCCTTGAGACGACCCAGCGTGGGAGTCCCAGCTGACTCGACAAGCCGTCCCTGGTGCCTCCCCCAGTGCGCCACGGGCCCCTGCGACCCGAGTGGGGTCCCAGCGGCTTCGCCAAATAATCCCTGGCACCTCCACATCGCCTTACGGACACTGCTTGACCCCACCACCACAGGGTCCCAGCCCGGCTCACCAAAGCGGTCCCTGGCACCTCCACGAAGCGCGCCACCGGACACTAGCGACCACATGCGGGGGGTACCAGCGGGTAGCCAAACGCGTCCCTGGCAGCTCCACAGCCCCGGCACTGGACCCAGTGATCCTAGCAATACGTGGCCCGCA
>JAHFZB010000153.1:111797-127000 GCA_036884735.1 Huso huso
GTCCTGGGGAGTGCCAGGGACCGTTGAAAAGACCTAGGAGTTTATGTTGACTCAGAAATGTCTTCATCCTAGACAATGGGAAGCTATAAAAAGGCTAACAAAGATGCTTGGATATATTGTGAGAAGTGTTGAATTTAAATCAAGGAAGTAATGTTAAAACTCTACAATGCATTAGTAAGACCTCACCTAGAATATTGTGTTCAGTTCTGGTCACCTCGTTACAAAAAAGATATTGCTGCTCTAGAAAGGTGCAAGAAGAGCAAACTAGAATTATCCCGGGTTTAAAAGGCATATAGGTATGCAGACGGGCTAAAAGAATTTAATCTATTCAGTCTTGAACAAAGAAGACTACGCGATCTGATTCAAACATTCAAAATCCTAAAAAGGCATAGACAATGTCAACCTGGGGACTTCTTTGACTTGAAAAGAAAAAAGGACCAGGGGTCATAAATGGAGATTAGATAAAGGGGCATTCAGAACAGAAAATAGGAGGCACTTTTTAAGGCAGAGAGAATTGTGAGGGTCTGAACCAACTCCCCAGTAATGTTGTTGAAGCTGACACCCTGGGATCTTTCAAGAAGCTGCTTGATGAGATTCTGGGATCAATACATTAACAACCAAACGAAAGTAAGATGGGCTGAATGGCCTCCTCGTTTGTAAACTTTCTTATGTTCTTATGTTCTTTAGCGACCACTGGGACCCCGTGTGGGGTCAAGCAGCACGCGTCTTGCTGAATGGGAGGTGCCAAGGGACCATTTGGTGAGCCGCTTGGACCCCGCAGACGGGTCGCTGGGCGCCCACCACGTCGTTGGGGTGACAGGATCCTGGAGAGCAGCTACAGGACCCCGGCAGTGTTGCTGGGCCCGTCTTGTGCTGCGCAGCAGGTGCCAGGGATCGTTTGGTGTGCCGCCGGATACAGCGTGGGGTCGCTGGTGAACGGGCGTGCTGGGAGGTGCCAGGGGAGTTTGCGTGCGCTGGGACCCAGCGTGGGGTCGCTGGGCCCAGGCGCGGCGCTGGGAGGAGGTACCAGAGACCATTTAGGCGAAGAAGAGACCCGTGGGGGTTGGGGCCCCTGCGCATGCTGAGGAGGGCCAGGGACCGTTTGGCGAGTCGCGGCCCCAGCGGTCGCTGGATCCATCGCGTGTGCTGGGGATGGGCCAGGGACCACTTAGCAAGCGATCGGACCCTGCACAGGGTCTCTGGGGCCCCGTCTTGTATCTGAGGGAAGTGCAAGGGAGCATTTGGCGAGCAACTGGGCCTTCCTCCAAGTTGCTGCGGCCCGTCGTGTGCTGCGGGCACCAGGGGGACCATTTGGCGAGCCGCTGGGACCCAGATAGGTTGCTGGGCCCATCACGCATGCTTTCTGCGTGGGGTCTCGGACCGTTTGTTGTGCAGTCGGATCCAGCGGGTCTCTGGGGCCCAGTGTGCCTTCAGGGAGGTGCAAGGACATTTTGAAGCCTCTGTGACCCCGCATTAGAATTAGCCGTCTTGATGCTGTGGAGGATCAGGACGTTTAAGCGAGCAGCTCGGACCCAGGGTCTCTGGGGCACGTGCTAAGCTGGGAGGTGCAGGAACCATTTGACGAGCCGCTGGGACCCAACCTGAGTCGCCTGGGCCTCCTGTAGCCTTTCTTGGATGTGCCGGGACCATTTGGCGAGCAGCTTGGACCCCAGTCGAGATGCTGGAAGCTATGCACGTGCTTGGGAGGTGCCAAGGGACCGTTGGCGAGCCACTGGGACTGTGAAGTCATTGGAGCCCACGTCTCTTGTGGAGGTGCCAGGGTCCGTTTGGGCGTGCTGCTGGGACCCCGGCCGGGGTCTCTGGGGCCCGTGCTCACGCTGGGAGGTGCCAGGGACCATTTGGTGAGACACTAGAGACCAGCGTGAGAAGTCATTGATGGGAGCCGATCTTGGCGTGCCTGGGAGTGCCAGGGGTCTGTTTGGGCGTGGCCAGCTGGGACTCGTCAGCGGGTTAGCTGTGCCCAGTGTCCGTGCTGGGAAGGTGCCAGGGACCGTTTGGCGTGCAGCTGGGACCCAGCGGGGGTCGCTAGACCTCGTCTTGGCGATCCTGGGGAGGTGCCAGGGACCATTGGTGAGCAACTTGGACCCCATGCAGGGTCGCTGGCGCCATCGCATGCTGGAGGTGACAGGGATCCTTTGAGCAGCTGGGACCCTGCAGCGGTGTTGGGCCCGATGCGTGCACAGGTGACAGGGATCATTTAGTGTGCCGCTCGGATACAGCGTGGGTCGCTGGTGAGCGTGCATCTTGGAGGTGCCGGGAGGTTGCGTGCCGCTGGGACGTGGGGTCGCTGGAGGCCCAGTGCGTCTTGGCTGGGGGAGGTACCAGAGACCGATTTAGGCGAGTTGCAGGGGACCCAGCGTGGGGTGGCTGGGGCCGCTGCGCGTGGGGAGGGCCAGGGACCATTTGGCGGCGGTCGCTGGGACCCCAGCGGAGATCGCTGGGTCCGTGCGTGTGCTGGGGAGGGGCCGGGACCGTTTGGCGGTCAACTGGGACCCCTGTTGAAGTCGCTGGGTCCCGTCGTGTGCTGGGGATGGGCCAGGGACCCATGGCCGCTGGGACACTGCGGGGTCTCTGGGGCCCGTCGTTAAGGCGGAGGCACCAGGGACCATTGGCGAGCCGCTGGGACCCAGCGATGGTGTGCTGGGCCCCGGGCGATGCGTGCGAGGACCAGGGACCGCTTGTTGCCGGGTCGGATCCAGCTGGGTTCCTGGGGGGCTATCGCGCACGCTGGGGAGGCCAGGATCATTTAGGCGAGTTGGCGGGACCCCGGGCGAAGTCTATGGGCCCGTATGCTGCTGAGTAGGTGCCAGGGACCATTTGCAGAGCCGCTGGGACCCGGGCGTTGCTGGGATCAGTCCGCTGCTGGGGAGGTGCCGAGACCATTTGCCAGCTGGCTGAGACCCCGGGGTCACTGGGCCCAGTCGTGCTTTGGGAAGTACCAGGACCATTTTGCCAGCTGGGTCCCGGTGGAGTCACTGGGCCCGTGGGCGTGCTGGGGGACCAAGGTTTGAGCTGTTGGGACCCTGCCGGGGTTGCTGGGGCCCCGTGGGCATGCTTGAGGCACAGGGACCATTTTGGCTACTGGGACCCCAGCGGGGTCTCTGGGACGATGCTCACGCTTGGGGAGGTTAGGACTATTTTCCAGCTACTGGGACCCGCAAGGGTTAGCTGGGCAAGTCGTCGCTGGGAGGCTACCAGGGATCATTTTTACAGTTGCAGGGACTCCGCCGGGTGGCTGGGACCCTGCGATGCTGGTGAGTGCCAAGAGATCATTTAGCGAGTGTGGGATCGTGGTGGTCACTTGGGCCGTGCGGCGTGGGTGCCAGGGATCGTTGCGAGCAGCTGGGACACCGTCTTGAATTAAGCTGGTGAAACATCGCAGCAGCTGGGGAGGTGCCGGGGACCGTTTGGTGACCCTGGGACCCCACAGCGAAGTCTGGGGCCCGTCTGGCCTTGCAGCATCTGGGAAGAGGCGCCAGGTCGGTTTGGCAGGCAGTTGGACTGGCGATAAGTCAGGTGAATGTCTTGTGCTGGGTACCAGGGACCGTTTGGCGGGCAAGCTCGGACCCAGCAGGGGTCTCTGGGGCACGTGCTCACGCTGGGGGTACCAGGGACCATTTGACGCTGGACCCAGCCTGGGGTCCGCTGGGCACTCCTTCTTGGATGTGCCAGGGACCATTTGGCGGAGAACCTTGGACCCCGGTCAAGACGCTGGGACCCTCGCCTTTGGAGGTACCAGGACCATTTGGCGAGCCACTGGGACCCCAGCCCGGGGTCTCTGGGACGATACTCATGCTGGGAGGTGCAGGACCATTTTCAGCTGCTGGGACCCAGCGTGGGTTCGCTGGAGCCAGAGTCTCGCGTGCGCTGAGGAGTACCAGGATCATTCTGCGAGTTGCAGGGACTCCGGCGGTCGCTGGGCCCAGTGCACGTGCTGGGGAGGTGCCAGGGACCCGTTTGGCAAACTGCTGGGGCCCTGTGCAGGCTAACTGTGGCCCTAGGTGCTGGGGGAGGTGCCAGGAATATTTGGCAACCGTGCCCGCGTCGCGGTCGGCTGGACCAGTCTTTGGCGATGCTGAGGGCCGGACCGGTTGGCAACCACGGACCCGTCTTGAGGTCATGGCACAATTGCGTCTTGTGAATGGGAGGTGCCAAGGACCATTTGGTGAGCCGGCGGACCCCGCGTAGGGTCGCTGGGCGCCCGTCTTGGCGTGCTTTGGAGGTGACAGGGATCCTTTGGAGCTGGGATGCCGCCGGGGTTGGGTCCCGTCTGGCGTGTAAGGGTGCCAAGGACCGTTTATGCCGCTGGGACCCAGCAGCCGAGGGTCGGGGACACTGGGGCTCCCGTCAGCGTGTGGGGTGCCACCCGGACCGTTTAGCGACGCGGGACCCCACAGCGAGGTCGCAGGGTCGCTTGAATCCCCGTGCGCATGCTGGGGGCGCCAAGGTTCGTTTAGCGTGCTGCTAGGACCCAGCGAGTCGCTGTGGCCGTCGTGCACTGGGAGAATTCTGGACCATTTGGTGAACCTGGGACTGCGGGGTCGCTTGTGCTCGTGCGGCGTGCTGGTGTGGTGCCAGGGACCATTTGAGGCAACAGTGCAAGTGCAGGGTCACTGGGGCCGATGTGCGCTGGGGAGGCGCCAGGGAGCCGGTTGGCGGCCATTTGGGTCGCATGGGTGGCTGGTGCCGCGTCTTGCGTGCTGGGGAGGAATGCCAGGACCGTTGCCGAGCCGCTGGGAACTTCAGCGTGCTGAGTCACTGGGGACCGTGCGCCCTGCGGAGGTGCCAGGGACCATTTTGGTGAGCAGATGGTACCGCCAGAGGGTCGCTGGATCCAGTGCGCGCGCCGGGAGGTGCCAGACCATTTGGCGAGCCTCTGGGATCCCGCACGATCGGTGGGCCCGATGTGTGTGCTGGGGAGGTGCCAGGGACCGTTTGGCGAGCTGCAGGAATCAGGGTTGCCGGGGCCGTGCACACGCTGGGGAGGTGCCAGGACGGTTTAGCGGCGGTTGGGACCCCCACGGGGTTGCTGGGTGCTGTTGTGCGGGCCTAGGTGCCAGAGACCATTCTGGCGACGCTGGGACCCCGCATGGGGTCGCTGGGGTCTGTGCACCTGCTGGGGAGGTGCCAGGGACCAATTGCCGAGCAAATGGGACCCCGCGTGAGGTCGCTAGTGTCCGTGCACGCGCTGGGGTGGTGCCAGGGACCTTTTGGCGAGCCGCTGAGACCCAAAGCAGGGTTGCTGGGGCCGTTGCGCCAGGGAGGTGCCAGGGACCATTTGGAGAGCTGTTGGGACCCTGCACGGGGTTGCTGGTGCCCGTCTTGGCGTGCTGGGGGAGGTGCCAGGGACCGTTTGGCGAGCGCTGGGACCCTGCGGCGGGTCGCTGGTGACCCGTGGAAGCGGCTGGGGAGGTGCCAGGGACCGTTTGGCGAGCCGCTGGGATCCTGCGTAGGGTCGCTGTTGGCCCCGAGCGTGTAGTGGGTAGTTGCCAGGGACCATTTGGCGAGCAGCTGGGACCCCGCGCAAGGTCGCTGGTTTATGTGCGCATGCTGGGGAGGTGCCAGGGACCTTTTGGCTAGCCGCTAGGACCCTGCGCGTGGTCGCTGGGCCCTGTGCGCATGTTGGGGAGATGCCAGGGACAGTTTGGCGATCAGCTGGGACCCCACGCGGGGGTGCTTGGCCCAGTCATGCCACGCTGGGGGTGATACCATAGGAACATTTGGCGAGCTGCAGGGACCCATGACAGGGTCGCTTGGCCCAATCTTGGGGCTGGGGAGATACCAGGGAACATTTGGCGAGCTACTGGGACACCCGACGGGGTCGCTGGAATCCGTGCGTCTCTTTGAGGGAGGGCCAGGTATCATTTGGTGAGCCGCTGGGACCCGGTGCGAATGTTGCTGGGGCCTGCAGTCATGAGGGATGTGCCAGGGAACATTTGGCGAGCCGCTGGGACTCTCTGCTTGAAGTGGGGGAACCCGTCGTGTGTGCTGAGGTGCCAGGGACGTTTGGCATACAGGACCCTCTTGACCCGGTCGCTGGTGACCGTGTGCGTGCTGGGGAGGTGCCAGGGACCGGTTGGCGAGCCGCTGGGAACCCGTCTTGGGTTGCTGGTGTCCGTGCTAGCTCTGGGGGGTGTCAGGGGACAGTTTGGGCGAGCAGCTGGGACCCCGTCTTGAGGGTCGCTGGGCCCAGTCTTGCCACGATGGGGGAGGTGTCAGGGACATTTTGGCGAGCCACTGGGACCATGCGGGGGTTGCTGGGCTGTCCGTGCTGGGTGGGTGCCAGAGACCATTTGGCGAGCCGCTGGGACCCTGCGGGGTCGCTGGTGCCCGATTATTGTGGGGGGGCCAGGGATGGTTTGGCGGCCGCTGGGACCTCGTGTGGTGTCGCTAGTGTCCGTGCACGCGCCTGGGAGGTGCCAGGGACCGTTTGGCGAACCGCTGGGACCCCCTCTTGTGGGGTCGCTGGGGCCTGTCTTGTGATGGGGATGTGCCGGGACCATTGCGAGATCGCTGGGACCCTTCGGGTTGCTGGGCCCAGTCAGCGTGCTGGGCAGTGCCAGGGGTATTTGGCGAGCTGCTGGGACCCGCTCGGGGTCTCTGGCCCTGTGTCTGAGGGAGGGGCCAGTGACCATTTAATGGACACGCTCGGGACCCCATGCAGGTCTCTGGGCCTAATGCCACGTGCTGGGTCGGGGCCAGGCCATCTGGTGAAAAGACCCATGGGACCCAGTGGGGGGTCGCTGAGGCCCCGTGTCTTTGCCCAGGGAGGGCCAGGGACCATCTGCTAAGAAATAAATAATAATAATAATAATTTGACCCATGCTTGGGAGGTGTAAAGGGACACTTTGGCGAGCGGCGCTGGGAACCTGCAGGGGTTGCTGGTGCCTGTCGTGTTCTGGGGAGGTGCCGGGACTTTTGGCGTGCCGCTGGGACACTGTTGCAGCTCGCTGGGCCCCGTCTTGGCGCTGAGGTCAGTGACCATTTGGAAAGCTCGGACCCAGCGTGGGGTCCCCTGGGGCCGATATGCTTTCGCTGGGGAGTGCCAGGGACCATTTGCGAGTCGCTGGGACCCATGTGAGGTTGCTGGGCCCAGTCTTGGCGTGCTGGGGGATGTGCCAGGAGTATTTGGCGAGCTGCTGGGACCCCTTCGAGGTCTCTGTTGTCTTGCACTGAGGGGAGGGGCCAGTGACCATTTGGCAACCACTCAGACACCTTAACGGGCTCGCTGGGGCCCGTGTGTGCGTGCTGGGAGGGGCCAGGGACCATTTGGCAAGCCGCTGGGACTCAGGCATGAAGTGGCTGGGGTCCGTGCCCACTGTGATGGGGATGTGCAATGGAATATTTGGCGGGCAGCTTGTACCCCGTAATATGGGTCGCTGTTCCCAGTCTTGGCGTGCTGGGGGTGCCAAGGGACCGTTTGGTGATGTGGCTGGGACCCACAGCCCAAGAGAATCGCTGGGCCCAGTGCCCGTGCTGGGAGGTGCCAGAGACCATTTGGCGAGCAGCTCCCGGACCCAGCGTGGTCTCTAGGGCCCGATGCTCGCGCTGAGGCGTGCCATGAACCATTAGGCCCGGTCGGTGGGACCCCGCCTGGTCGCTGGGCCCGTCGCGGTGGGGAGGGGCCATGGACCATGTGGCGCTGGGACCCGTGTGGTTACTGGGGCCCGTGCGGCGTGCTGGGGAGGTACCAGGAATGGTTTGGCTACCGCTGGGACCCCGCGGGGGTCGCTTGGTCCCGTCGCATGCTGGGGTGCCAGGGACCATTTGGCGAGCCACTGTGACCCCGCACAGGGGTCGATGGGCCCAGGGCGCGTGCTGGGGTGCAACGGACCGTTTGGCATGCGCTGGGACCCCTCTTGGGGCCGCTCGGCACAGTGTCCGTGCTGGGGAGGTACCCAGAACGTTTGGCGAGCCACTGGGGCTACAGCGCGGAGCTTCGCTGAGGCCCGTACCGTGCTGGGTAATTGCCAGGATCGTTTGCCTTGCGTTTTGGTTCCCAGCGGTCGCTGGGCCCTGTGCCGCAGCTGGGGAGGACAGGGACCATTTGGCGAGCGCTTCTGGGACCTTGGTCGCTGGGGCCCGTGCCGTGCTGGGGATGTGCCAGGGACCATTTGCGAACACGCTGGGACCCCGCGGGGTTGCTGGGCCCAGTGCGTCAGGAGGGGCCAGTGACCATTGGCGAAACGCTCGGACCCCTTGCGATGTCGCTGGGCCCGTGCTGGAGTGCTGGGTGATGTGCCAGGGACCATTTGCGAGCCGCTGGGATTTTGCACAGGTCGATGGGCCCAGGGCGGTGTGCTGAGGGAGGTGCCAGGGGCCGTTTGTCATGCCGCTGGGACCCCGCGGGGCCGCTCGGCACAGTGTCCGTGCTGGGGGAGGTGCCAGGAACCGTTTGGCGAGCCACTGGGGCTCGCGCGGGCTCGCTGGGGCCGTGCTTTCGTGCTGGGGGATGTGCCAGGGACCATTTGCGAGCCGCTGGGACCCCGCGAGTTGCTGGGCCAGTGTGCGTCCTGGGAGGGGGCCAGTGACCATTTGGCGAAACCCGCTCGGACCCATACCCAGGGGTCTCTGGAGCCCTGTGCTGCGTGCTGGAGTCGGGGCCAGGGACCATCTGGTGAGCCGCTGGGACCCAGGTGCAAGTCGCTGAGGCCCGTGTAGCTTGGGAGGGGCCAGGGACCATTGACCCATCACGCGGGAGAGTGTATGGGACACTTTTTGCGAGCCACTGGGACCCCAGCGGGTCGCTGGTAACTAATGCGCGTTCTGGGGGAGGTGCAGGGACCATTTAGCGACACGCTGGGGTTCCATCTTGGGGTCTCGGGGCCGATCTTTCGCGTAGGGGGTGCAAGGACCATTTGGTGAGATGCTGGGACCCGGCGTGAAATTAAGCTGGGGCACGTCTGCGTCTTGCTGGGGAAGTGCCAGGGATCATGTGCTAGCCGCTGGGTCCCAGCGTGGGGTCGCTTGGCCCAGTGTGCGTGCTGGGGAGGTGCCAGGGACTGTTTGGCGAGCCGCTCGGACCCCGCGCGTGGTCTCTGGGGCCCGTGCTCACGCTGGGGACGTGCCATGGACCATTAGGCGAGTCGGTGGGACCCCGCCTGGGATCGCTAGGCCCCGTGCGCGCACTTGGGAGGCTCCAGGGACCATTTGGCGAGCCACTGTGACCCCCGCACAGGGGATGGATGGGCCTGGTGCGGCGTGCTGAGTGAGGTGCCAGGGACCGTTTGGCATGCCGCTGGGACCCCTCTTGGGGCCGCTCGGCACAGTGTCCGTGTAGGGAGGTGCCAGAACCGTTTGGCGAGCCACTGGGGCTCCAGCGCAGGCTCGCTGAGGCCCGGTACCGTGCTGGGGGTGCCAGGGATCGTTTGCCTTGCGTTTTGGTTCCAGCGGGGATTCGCTGGGCCCTGCGCAGCGCCTGGGGAGGACAGGGACCATTTGGCTTCTTCCGGACCCAGCGTGAAGCTGGGGCCCCGTGCTCGTGCTGGGGATGTGCCAGGACCATTTTACGACGCTGGGACCCGCCGCGGGGTTGCACTGGCCCAGTGCTTGGCGTGCTGGGGAGGGGCCAGTGACCATTGGCGAGCCGCTCGGACCCCGCACAGGGTCTCTGGGCCCGTGGGCGCTGGGAGGTGCCAGGGACCATTTTGGCCAACCACTGGGACACCGCTGGGTCGCTGGGCCCTGTGCACGATATGGTCGGGGCCAGGGACCATCTGTTGAGCGCTGGGACCCCGTGGGGTGCTGGGCCCTGTCTTGGATACTGAGGAGGTGCCAGGGACTGTTTGGTGCCCAGCTGGGTCACTGGCGGGCTCGCTGGGCCCGATGCACGCTGGGGGGCAGTGACCATTTGGAAAGCCGCTCGGACCTAAAGTCTCTGGCCCTCTTGAGGCGCTGAGGGGGGGGCCAGTGACCATTTTGCCCAAGCCGCTCGGACCCCTCGCATCGGGGTCTCCTGGGCCCTGTGCACGTGCTGGGTCGGGGCCGGGACCATCTGGTGGTAGCTGGGACCCCCGTGGGGGCGCTGGAGGCCCGTGTCTTGCGTCTTGGGAGGGGCCAGGGACCATCTGCTAAGAAATAAATAATAATAATAATACTTGAATTCCATGCGCTTGGGAGGTGTAAGGGACACTTTGGCGAGCCGGGGGCTGGGACCACACGCCGTGTTGCTGGTGCCTGTCGTGTTCTGGGGAGGTGCCAGGGACTTTTGGCGTGCCGCTGGGACACTGGAGCGGGCTCGCTGGGCCCCGGGTTGGCGCTGGGGGGGGGTCAGTGACCATTTGGAAAGCCGCTCGGACCCGCGTGGGGTCCCTGGGGCCCGTGCTCGCGCTGGGGAGGTGCCAGGGACCATTTGGCAGTCGCTGGGACCGCGCGCGCTGGGCTGCTGGGCCCAGTCTTGGCGTGCTGGGAGGTGCCAGGGAGCACGGCGAGCTGCTGGGACCTCGGCTGGGGTCTCTGGCCCCTGCGGTGGGGCACTGAGGAGGGGCTAGTGACCATTTGGTAAAGCCACTCAGACACCTTGCAGGCTCGGGCTGGAGGCCCGTGTGCGTGTTGGGAGGGGCTAGGGACCATTTGGCAAGCCGCTCGGACCCCGCTGGTGGTCTCTGGGGCCGGGTGGCTCGCTGGGGGACGGCTATGAACCATTAGGGCGAGTCGGTGGGTTTATACCTCTAGTCGCTGGGCCCCGGTGGCGCTTTGCTGGGAGGGGCCATGGACCATATGGGCGCTGGGACCCCGCAAGGAAGTTGCTGGGGTCCGTGCGGCGCTGCTGGGAGGTACCAGGAATCGTTTGGCTACCCGGGACCCCACTCGGGGCGACGGGTCCCGGCGATGCTAGGGAGGTGCCAGGACCATTTGGCAGACACTGTGACCCCAAGACAGGGTCGATGGGCCCAGGACGCGTGCTGGGGAGTGCAAGGACCGTTTTGGCATGCCGCTGGGACCCCTCTGGGGCCGCTCGGCACAGTGTCCGTGCTGGGAGGTGCCAGAACCGCTTGGCGAGCCACTGGGGCTACGCCAGGCTCGCTGAGGCCCGCATACGTGCTGGGGGTGCCAGGGATCGTTTGCCTTGCGTTTGGTTCCCGCGGGGTCGCTGGGCCCTGTGCAACGCCGGCTGGGGGGGACAGGGACCATTTGGCGAGCCGCTGACCCCCCTTGCTGTCGCTGGGGCCGATGCTTTCGTGCTGGGGATGTGCCAGGGACCATTTATAACCCGCTGGGACCCCGTGCGGGGTTGCTGGGCCCAGTGTGCGTGCTGGGGAGGGCCAGTGACCATTTGGCGAGCCGCCGGACCCTTGAGGGGTCTCTGGGGGCCCGTCTGCGCTGGGGAGGTGCCAGGGACCATTTGGCGAGCCACTGGGACACCGCGCTGGGTCGCTGGGCCCTGTGCACGTGCTGGGTCGGGGCCAGGGACCATCTGTTGAGCCGCTGGGACCCCGAGTGGGGTCGCTGGGCCCTGTGCTGCGTGCTGAGGTGCCAGGGACTGTTTGGCGTGCCGCTGGGACACTGAGCGGGCTCGCTGGGCCCCGTCTTGTGCTGCTGGGGGCAGTGACCATTTGGAAAGCCGGACCCCTCTGAAGGTCGCTGGGGCCCGGTGCTCGGCTGGGGATGTGCCAGGGACCATTTATGAAGTCGCTGGGACATGTGGGGTTGCTGGGCCCAGTGCGGCGTGCTGGGGAGGTGCCAGGGACTGTTTGGCGAGCCGCTCGGACCCCTGCATTGGTCTCTGGGGCCCGCTCACGCTGGGGACGTGCCATGGACCATTAGGGCGGTCGGTGGGACCCCGCCTGGAGTCGCTAGGCCCGCGGCGCACTTGGGGCGCCAGGGACCATTTGGCGACCACTGTGACCCCACAAGAGAGGTCTGATGGGCCCAGGCGGCGTGCTGGGGAGGTGCCGGGACCGTTTGGCATGCCGCTGGGACCCCTCTTGGGGCCGCTGTTTCCTGTGTCCGTGCTGGGAGGTGCCAAGAACCGTTTAGCGAGCCACTGGGGCTCGCGCGCTCGCTGAGGCCCGTGCACGTGCTGGGGGTGCAGGGATGGTGCCTTCTTGCGTTTTGGTTCCGGTCGCTGGGCCCTGTGCCTTGGCAGCTGGGAGGGACAGGGACCATTTGACGGCTTGGCTCGGACCTTGCCAATCGCTGGGGCCCGTGCTGCTGAGGATGTGCCAGGGACCATTGCGACGCTGGGACCCTGCACAGGGTCGATGGGCCCAGGGCGCGTGCTGGGAGGTGCCAGGGACCGTTTGGCATGCGCTGGGACCCCTCTTACAGGACCGCTCGGCACAGTGTCCGTGCTGGGGAGGTGCCAGAACCGTTTGGCGACCACTGGGGGCTCTGGCGGGCTCGCTGAGGCCCGACACAGTGGGGAATTACCAGGATCGTTTGCCTTGCGTTTTGGTTCCCCGCTGCTGGGGTCGCTGGGCCCCTGCGCACGGGCAGGCGAGGGACAGGGACCATTTGGCGAGCCGGCCGGACCCCGGGCCGGGTCGCTGGGGCCCGTGGCTCGTGCTGGGGATGTGCCAGGGACCATTTGCGAAGCCGCTGGGACCCATACAGAGACTCTGGGGCCCGTCCCGGCTCTGGGGAGGTGCCAGGGACCATTTGGCGCCACTGGGACACCGCTGGCTGGGTCGCTGGGCCCTGTGCACGTGGCGTCGGGGCCAGGGACCATCTGTTGAGCCGCTGGGACCCCGAAAGTGGGCTCGCTGGGCCCGTCGCCGGGGCTGGGGGGCAGTGACCATTTGGAAAGCAGCTCGGACCCCTGCGGGGGGGCCTGGGGCCTGCGGCTCAAGGCTGGGGGATGTGCCAGGGACCATTGCGAAGTCAGCTGGGACCGGGCGCGTGGGCTGTGCTGGGCCCAGTGCGTGCTGGGGAGGTGCCAAGGAGTATTTGGCGAGCTGCTTGGACCCCGGCGGGGGTCTCTGGCCCCAGTGTCTTGGCTGAGGAGGGGCCAGTGACCATTTGGCGAGCCGCTCGGACCCCGCACGGGGTCTCTGGGCCCTGTGCACGTGCTGGGTCGGGGCCAGGGACCATCTGGTGAGCCGCTGGGACCCCGAGTGGGGTCGCTGAGGCCCGTGTGCGTGCTTGGGAGGGGCCAGGGACCATTTGACCCATGCGCGCGCTTGGGAGGGTGTGTGTATGGGACACTTTGGCGAGCCACTGGGACCCCACGCGGGGTCGCTGGTAACTGTGCGCGTTCTGGGGAGGTGCCAGGGACCATTTGGCGAGCCGCTGGGACCCCATGCGGGGTCTCTGGGGCCCGTGCTCGCGCTAGGGAGGTGCAAGGGACCATTTGGTGAGATGCTGGGACCCCGCGTGAAGTCGCTGGGGCACGTGCGCGCGCTGGGGAAGTGCCAGGGATCATGTGCTAGCCGCTGGGACCCAGCGTGGGGTCGCTGCCCAGTGTGCGTGCTGGGGGGGTGCCAGGGACTGTTTGGCGGAGCCGCTCGGACCTTAGCTGGGGTCTCTGGGGCCCGTGCTCACGCTGGGGACGTGCCATGGACCATTAGGCGAGTCGGTGGGACCCCGCCTGGGATCGCAAGCCCCGTCTTGGCCTTGGGGCTCAGGGACCATTTGGCGAGCCACTGTGACCCCGCACAGGGTCGATGGGCCTAGTGCGCGTGCTGGTGAGGTGCCAGGGACCGTTTGGCATGCCGCTGGGACCCCTGCGGGGCCGCTCGGCACAGTGTCCGTGCTGGGGAGGTGCCAAGAACCGTTTGGCGAGCCACTGGGGCTCCGCGCAGGCTCGCTGAGGCCCGTACACGTGCTGGGGAATTGCCAGGGATCGTTTGCCTTGCGTTTTGGTTCCCGCGCGGGGTCGCTGGGCCCTGTGCACGCGCCTGGGGAGGGGACAGGGACCATTTGGCGAGCTGCTCGGACCCCGCGCGAAGTCGCTGGGGCCCGTGCTCGTGCTGGGGATGTGCCAGGGACCATTTGCGAAGCCGCTGGGACCCCGCACGGGGTTGCTGGGCCCAGTGCGCGTGCTGGGGAGGGGCCAGTGACCATTTGGCGAGCCGCTCGGACCCCGCACAGGGTCTCTGGGGCCCGTGGCGCTGGGGAGGTGCCAGGGACCATTTGGCCAGCCACTAGGACACCGCGCTGGGTCGCTGGGCCCTGTGCACGTGCTGGGTCGGGGCCAGGGAACATCTGTTGAGCCGCTGGGACCCCGAGTGGGGTCGCTGGGCCCTGTGCGCGTGCTGAGGAGGTGCCAGGGACTGTTTGGCGTGCCGCTGGGTCACTGAGCGGGCTCGCTGGGCCCCGTGCACGCTCTGGGGGGGGCAGTGACCATTTGGAAAGCCGCTCGGACCCCGCTCGGGGTCTCTGGCCCTGTGTGCGCGCTGAGGAGGGGCCAGTGACCATTTGGCGAGCCGCTCGGACCCCGCACGGGGTCTCTGGGCCCTGTGCACGTGCTGGGTCGGGGCCAGGGACCATCTGGTGAGCCGCTGGGACCCCGAGTGGGGTCGCTGAGGCCCGTGTGCGTGCTTGGGAGGGGCCAGGGACCATCTGCTAAGAAATAAATAATAATAATAATAATTTGACCCATGCGCGCGCTTGGGAGGTGTAAGGGACACTTTGGCGAGCCGCTGGGACCCCACGCGGGGTTGCTGGTGCCTGTGCGTGTTCTGGGGGAGGTGCCAGGGACTTTTAGCGTGCAGCTGGGACACTGAGGCGAGCTCGCTGGGCCCCGTCTTGGCGCTGGGGGTCAGTGACCATTTGAAAGCCGCTTGGACCCGCGTGGGGTCCCTGGGGCCCGTGCTCGCTGGGGAGGTGCCAGGGACCATTTGCGAAGTCGCTGGGACATGTGGCGGTTGCTGGGCCCAGTGCGGCGTGCTGGGGAGGTGCCAGGGAGGCTTGGCGGCTGCTGGGACCCCGCCGGGGTCTCTGGCCCCCCGTGGCGCCGGGAGGGGCCAGTGACCATTTGGCGCAGCTCCGGACCCCCGGGTGATCGGGTCTCTGGCCCTGTGCACGTGCTCGGGTCGGGCCAGGGGACCATCTGGTGAGCCGCTGGGACCCCCGAGTGGGGTCGCTGAGGCCCGCGTGGGGCGTCTTAGGGAGGGGCCTGTGACCATTTGGCAACCTCAGACACCTTTGGCCGCTCGCTGAGGCCCGTGTGCGTGCTGGGAGGGGCAGGGACCATTTGGCAAGCCGCTGGGACTCCTCAACGCCAAGTCGCTGGGGTCCGG
>JAHFZB010001008.1:0-18481 GCA_036884735.1 Huso huso
TCCCAGTGGCTCTTAAATGGTCCCTGGCACAACCCCCAGGTGCAGACGGGCCCCAGCTTCTTCCCAGCGCTGGCTGGGTCACAGCTGCTTGCCAAATGGTCCCTGGGCCCTCCCCAGCGCGCCAAGACGGGCACAACACCCCTCGGGTCTCAGCGGCACGCCAAATGGTCCCTGGCACATCCTCAACGCTGCCTGGCTGGGGGCACAAGGACCTTCAAGCGAGGGGTCCCAGAGGTCGCGCAACTGGTCCCTGGGTACATCCCTTAGTGCCTGAACGAAAGCCCTGGCTCGCCAAATGGTCCCTGGCACCTCCCAGCGAAAGCAGAGGGCACAGCAACCTTGCGCGCAGGGTCCCAGAGTCGCCGAATGGTCCCTGGCACCTCCCCAGCGCTACGGGGGGGCCACAGCAACCTTGGCGCAGGGGTCCCAGAGTCTCGGGCCAATGGTCCCTGGCACTCACCAGCATGTGCACGGACCCCAACGACCCCAAAAAGGGGTCCCAGAGTCGCTGAATGGTTCCTGGCACTCACCAGCACGCGCGCCCCAGCGACCTCTCCCGGGTCCCAGCTGCCCGCAATGGTCCCTGGCACATCCCCACGCGCCAGACGGGCCCCAACGACCCGTGGGGGGTTCCAGCGGTTCGCCAAATGGTCCTTGACACCTCCCCAGCGCACGCACAGGGCACAGCGACCTCGCGCTGGGTCCCAGAGGCTCGCCAAATGGTCACTGGCACATCCCCATCGCAGACGGGGGCCCAAACGATCATTCTCAATGGGGTTTCAGCGGCTCGCCAAATGGTCCCTTGACACCTCCCCAGAGCACGACAGGGCACAGCGACTCCACGCTGGGTCCCAGAGGTTTCGCCAAATGGCCCCTGGCACCTCCCCAGCTGCAGGCGAGCAGGGGGCACAGCGACCTATGCGAGGGGTCCCAGAGTCTCGCCAATGGTCCCTGGCACCTCACCAGCACGCGCCCCAGCGACCTCTCCCGGGGTCCCAGCGGCTCGCAAATGGTCCCTGGCACATCCCCAGCGCGCGTACGGGCCCCAACGACTTCGTGGGGGTTCCAGCGGCTCGCCAAATGGTCCTTGACACCTCCCCAGCGCACGCACAGGGCACAGCGACCTCGAGCTGGGTCCCAGAGGCTCGCCAAATGGTCACTGGCAGATCCCCAGCGCGCACGCAGACCCCAGTGACTTTGGGCGGGTCCCAGATTTCGCAAATGGTACCTGGCTACTCCCCAGCTGCACAGACGGGCCCAGCGCGGCCCGGGTCTCAGCTGCCCGGCCAAATGGTCCCTTACCCTCCCCAGCCACAAGAGACGGGCCCAGCTTAACCCGCAAAGGTGCCAGTGGCTCGCCAAATGATACCTGGTTTTACCCAGCGCTACAGACAGGGCCCAGCAACCACGCAGGGTCCCAGCGGCTCCAAATACCCCCTGGCACATCCCCTTAGCTGCAGACGGGCCCCAACGACTTCAAGGCTGGGTTCTACCCGCTTGCCAAATGGTCCCTGGCACCTCCCAGCACACGACGCGGGGCACAGCGACCTCGCACAGGGTCCCAGAGGCTAACCAAATGGTCCCTGGCACATCACCAGTGTGCGATGGGGCCCAGCGACTGCGGCGGGGTTCTAGCATCTATCCAAATGGTCCCCGGCCCTCCCCAGCTGCCAAGACCGGCCTTAGCTCCCCTGTAGGGTCCCAGCAGAAATTGCCAAATGCTCCCTGGCACCTCCCAGCCTGCACACGGTGTCCAGAGACAACGCATGGGTCCGAGAAGCTCGGCAAATGGTCCCTGGCCCTCCAAAGCATGCGATTGGGCCCAACCCACCCCGCTGGGTTCCAGCGGCTCGCCAAATGGTCCCTGGCACATCCCCAGCACACGACGGGCACAGCTTACTCGCAAGACAGGTCCCAGAGGCTAACCAAATGGTCCCTGGCACATCACCAGTGTGCGATGGGGCCCAGCGACTGCGCATGGGTTCCAGCATCTATCCAAATGGTCCCTGGCCCTCCCCAGCTGCAAGACCGGGCTCAGCAACCCCGCTGGTGGTCCCAGCAGTTCGCCAAATGCCCCTGGCACCTCCCCCAGCCTGCACACGGTGTCCAGAGAGACAACGCATGGGGTCCGAAGGGGCTCGGCAAATGGTCCCTGGCTCCCTCCAAAGCATGACTGGGGCCCAACGACCGCCAAGGGTCCCAGCAGCTTGCAAAACGGTCCCTGGCACCTCCCCAGTGCACGCACGGAAACTAGCGACCCCATGCAGGGTCCCAGAGGCTTGCCAAACCTTCCCTGGCACCTCCCCAGGACGCCAAGACGGGCCTATCGAAACCCCCGCCGGGTCCCAGCGGCTCACCAAATAGTTCCTGGCAGCTCCCCAGCACAAACACGGACACTAGCGACCCCAGGAGGGGTCCAGCGGCTCGCCAAACAGTCCCTCGCATCCCCCACACGCCAAGATGGGCCCCAGCAACCCCGCAAGACGGGTCACAGCTGGTCGCCAAATGTTCCATGACCTCCCCACTGCGCAAGACGGGCACAGTGACCCCGCGTAGGGTCCCAGCGGCTCGCCAAATGGTCCCCTGGCACCTCCCCAGCTGCAAGGGTCCCCAGTAACTTTGCAATGGGTCCCATGCTCGCCAAACGGTCCCTGTCACCTCCCCAGCCACTGGACCCAGAAGACCCCACATCGGGGTCCCAGTGGCCCGCCAAAAGGTCCCTGGCACCTACCCAGCACATCGGGCCCCAGTGACCACGCATGGGTCCCAGTGGAGCCAAACCATCCCTGGCACCTACCCAGCACGTGCACGGGCCCAGCGAACCCGCTGCAGGGGACCCAGAGGCTCACAAATGGTCCCTGGCACATCCCCAGTGCACGACGGGCCCCATCGGTTTTGGCGCTGGGTACCAGCGGTTCGCCAAATGGCCCTGGCACCTCCACAACGCAGGCAACGGACATTAGCGAATTCCATCGCCGACTCCCCAGCTTTCTTAAACGGTCCTTGGCACCTCCCCAGCACGCTGGGGGACCAGCGCCCCGCTGGGTCCCAGCAGCTCGCCAAATGGTCCTGGCACCTCCCCAGCATGCACATCGGAACCAGCGACCCCCAAGGGGTGCCCATGTGCTCGCCAAATGGTCCCTGTCACCCCCCAGCGCACATAGGGCCCAGCAACCACGCCGGCTGGGTCCCAGCTGCTCGCCAAATGCTCACTGGAACCTCATCAGCATGCGCAAGACGGGCCCCCAGCGACCCCAGCGGCTCGCCAAATGGTCCCTGGCACCTACCCAGTAACTTTGCGAGGGTCCCCGCTCACCAAACGGTCACTAGCACCTCCCCCAGCGCTTACTGATCCATCAACCCCCGGGGTCCCAGCAGTCGGCCAAACGGGTCCCTGGCACCTCCCCAGTGCACGACGTAAACTAGCAACCCCACGCAGGGTCCTAGAGGCTCGCCAAATGGTCCCTGGCACCTCCCAGCATGCGATGGCACCAGCGCCCCCGGCGGGTCCCAGCGGCGCCTCCAAATGGTCCCTGGCACCTCCCCAGCACAAGACGGACACTAGCCACCCCATCGGGGTCCCAGCGACTCAAGACGGCGTCCCAGCTGCTCGCCAAATGGTCCCTGGCACCTCCGAAAGCACGCAAGATAGAATCCACATCCGCTGGATCCCAGCTGCCAGCCAAATGGTCCATGGCCCTCCACAGCACGCCAAGACGGGCCCAACAACCCTAAAGGGGTCCCAGCGGCTCATGACATGATCCCTGGCACCTCCCCAGCTACGACGCGACGGGCCCAAGCAACTTCAAGGCAGGGTCTCAGCAGCTTGGCAAGTGGTCCCAGGCACCTCCCCAGCACAGGACACAGGCCCCAGCGACTTCTGGGGGTTCCAGCTGCTCGCCAAATAGTCCCTGGCACCTCCCCTCAGCGCATGGGCTCCAGCGATCACAAGACGGGTCCAAAAAGGCTCTCGCAAGTGATCCCTGGCACCTCCCGCAGCGCACGACAGGGCCCAGCAACCACGGGCAGGGTCCCAGCGGCTCGCAAATGCCCCTGACACATCCCCATCGCGGTGCACGGGCCCCAGCGACTTCGCGGGTTCCCAGCGGCTCGCGAAATGGTCCCTGGCACCTCCCCAGCCAGCACGAAACCCCAGCCACTCGCGCGGGTCCAAGCTGCTGCCAAACTGTCCCTGGCACTTCACCAGCACGCAGGGGCCCCAGTGACTTTTGGTGTTGTTGCGGCTCGCTAAATTTTCCCTGGCACCTCACCAGCAAGCGATCGGGCCCCAGCGATCACGCAAGGGGTCCCAGAGGCTCGCAAAATAGTCCCTGGCTCCAACCCAGCACCCAAGACAGGGCCCAGCCACCACGCTGGGTCCGAGCAGCTCGCAAATGGTCCCTGACCTTCCCAGCACGCCAAGACAGTGCCCAGCGACTGCGGTGGGTCCCAGCTGCTCGCCAAATGATCCCTGGCAGCTCCCCAATACACGCATCGGCCCCAGCTTACTCTGATCCGTGGTCCCAGCGGCTCGCAATGGTCCATGCACATCCCCAGCGCGAGACGACGGCCACAGCGACTTCAAGACAGGGTCCCGGGTAGCTAACAAAATGGTCCCTGGCCCTCCTCAGCGCAAGACGGGGCCCAACGACCGCTGCGGGGTCCCATCGCTCGCCAAAATGGTCCCTGGCCCTCCCCAGCCCATGCACGGGGCCCCCTGGTGGGGTCCCAGCTGCCAAATAGTCCCTGGCACCCACCCAGTAACTTGGCGAGGGTCCCCGCTCACCAAACTGTCACTCAGCACCTCCCAGCGGCCTACTGGATCCATCAACCCCGCGTGGGGTCCCAGCAGCAGTCGCCAAACGGTCCGTGGGGCACCTCCCCAGTGCACGCACTAAAACTAGCAACCCCACGCAGGGTCCTAGAGGCTCACAAATGGTCCCTGGCACCTCCCCAGCATGCGATGGGCACCAGCGCCCCCGGCGGGGGTCCCAGAAGGGCGCCAAATGGTCCCTGGCACCTCCCCAGCTGCAGACGACACTAGCCACCCCACGGGGTCCCAGCGACCTCGCAAGACGGGCGCCCCAGCTGCTCACAAATGGTCCCCTGGCACCTCCCCGAAAGCACGCCATCGGGAACCCACATCCCTCGCTGGGATCCCAGCGGGCTAGCCAATGGTCCATGGCCCCTCCAGCAGCAAGACGGGGCCCAACAACCCTTGTGCGGGTCCCAGCTGCTCGCGACATGATCCCTGGCACCTCCAAGAGCGCGACGCAGACGGGCTCCAAGCAACTTCAAGCAGGGTCTCAGTGCAGCTTGGCAAGTGGTCCCAGGCACCTCCCCAGCACGCGACCCAGGCCCCAGCGACTTGTGCTGGGGTTCCAGCTGCTCGCCAAATAGTCCCTGGCACCCTCCCCAGCGCATGACGGGCCCAGCCATCCCCAAGACGTGGGGTCCAAAAGGCTCGCCAAGTGATCCCTGGCACCTCCGGCAGCGCACGCACAGGGCCCAGCAACCACGGGCAGGGTCCCAGCGGCTCGCAAATGCTCCCCTGACACATCCCCATCGTGGTGCACGGGCCCCAGCGACTTCGCTGGGCTGGTTCCCAGCGGCTCGCAAATGGTCCCTGGCACATCCTCAGCGCTGGCACGGGGCCCAGCGACCCCATCGCTGAGTCCCAGCGGCTCGCCAGATGGTCCCTGACCCTTCCCAGCACGCAAGAGACAGTGCCCAGCTTTTACTCCGCGGGGTCCCAGCGGCTCGCCAAATGATCCCTGGCAGCTCAATACACGCGACGGGCCCCAGCGACTTGATCCGCGGGTCCCAGCGGGCTCTAAATGGTCCATGGCACATCCTCAGCGCACGACGGGCCACAGCGAATTTCTCGCAGGGGGGTCCCGGCAGTTACAAATGGTCCCTTGCCCCTCCGAAAGAGCTGCCAGACGGGGCCCAACTAACCGCTGCGGGGTCCCATCTGCTCGCCAAATGGTCCCTGGCCCCTCCCCCAGCCCATGCATCGGGCCCCGCCCGGGTCCCAGCGGCCCGCCAAATGGTCCTGGCACCCACCCAGTAATCTTTGGCGCAGGGTCCCCCGCTGGCTCACCAAACGGTCACTAGCACCTCCCCCCCCAGCCTACGGGATCCATCAACCCCATGGGGGTCCCAGCAGCCGCCAAACGGTCCGCGGGCACCTCCCCAGTGCACGCACATCTAAACTAGCAACCCCACGCAGGGTCCTAGAGGTCGCCAAAACGGTGGCACCTCCCCCAGTGCACGCACCTAAACTAGCAACCCCACCCAGGGTCCTAGAGGCTCACAAATGGTCCCTGGCACCTCCCCAGGCCGACGGACGACACCTGCCACCCCCACGTGGGGTCCCAGCGACCTCAAGACGGCGTCCCAGCGGCTCGCCAAATGGTCCCTGGCACCTCCCGAAAGCACAAGATGGGAATTAAGCCATCCTCAAGGGATCCCAGCGGCTAGCCAAATGGTCCATGGCCCCTCCACAGCACGCACACGGGCCCAACAACCTTGTGCGGGGTCCCATGTCATGACATGATCCCTGGCACCTCCCCAGCTTGACGACGGGCCCAAGCAACTGCAGCAGGGTCTCAGCAGCTTGGCAAGTGGTCCCAGGCACCTCCCCAGCACGCACACAGGCCCCAGCGCACTTGCGCTGGGGTTCCAGCTGCCCGCCAAATAGTCCCTGGCACCTCCCCAGCTGCGGGCGATCGGGCCCAGCGATCACAAGACGGGGTCCAAAAAGGCTCGCCAAGTGATCCCTGGCACCTCCCAAGAGGCAGACACAGGGCCCAGCAACCACGGGCAGGGTCCCAGCTACCGCAGAATGCTCCCTGACACATCCCCATCGTGCATCGGCCCCAGCGACTTCGCTGGTTCCCAGCGGTGCTCTGCAAATGGTCCCTGGCACCTCCCCAGCATAGAAGCACGAAACCACAGCGACTTCACTGGTCCAAGCGGCTTGCCAAACTGTCCCTGGCACTTCACCAGCACGTGCAGGGGCCCCATGACTTTGCGTGGTGTTGTAGCGCTCGCTAAATTTTCCCCTGGCACCACCACCCAGCAAGACGGGCCCCAGCGATCACGCGGCGGGGTCCCAGAGGCTCGCAGAAATAGTCCCTGGCTCCAACCCAGCACCAAGACAGGGCCCAGCCACCACGCCATGGGGTCCGAGCAGTCGCAAATGGTCCCTGACCCCTTCCCAGCATCGCCAAGACAGTGCCCAGCGACCTGCAGTGGGTCCCAGCGGCTCGCCAAATGATCCCTGGCAGCTCCCCAATACACCTGACGGGCCCCAGCGACTTGATCCGTGGTCCCATGTCGCAAATGGTCCATGGCACATCCCCAGCGTGACGGCCATACAGCTGACCTCAAGACAGGGTCCCGCAGCTACTCAATGGTCCTTGCCCTCCTCAAGAGGCCAAGACGGGGCCCAACGACCCCGCGTGGGGTCCCATCGGCTCGCCAAATGGTCCCTGGCCCCTCCCCAGCCCATGCACGGGCCCCCTGGGTGGGTCCCAGCTGCCTCGCCAAATAGTCCCTGGCACCTACCCAGTAATCTCATGCAGGGTCCCTGCCTCACCAAACGGTCACTAGCACCTCCCCAGCGCCACTGGATCCATCAACCCTGGGTGGGGTCCCAGCTCGCCAAACGTCCGTGGCACCTCCCCAGTGCACGCATCTAAACTAGCAACCCCAACGAGGGTCCTAGAGGCTCGCCAAATGGTCCTGGCACCTCCCCAGCATAAGATGGGCACCAGCTGCCCCTGGGGTCCCAGCGGCAAAGGCCAAATGGTCCCTGGCACTTCAGCAAAGACGGACACCAGCGCCACCCTATCACGGGGTCCCAGCTACCAAGACGGGCGCCCCAGCTGCTCGCCAAATGGTCCCTGGCACCTCCCCGAGCACGCAAGATTGGAACCAGACATCCTCGGGATCCCAGCGTGGCCAGCCAAATGGTCCATGGCCCCTCCACAGCACGCGCACGGGGCCCAACAACTTTGTGTGGGGTCCCAGCTGCCGGCGACATGATCCCTGGCACCTCCAAGAAAGACGACGGGCCCAAGCAACCACAAGAGGGTCTCAGCAGCTTGCAAGTGGTCCCAGGCACCTCCCCAGCACGCACACAGGCCCCAGCGACTCCCCTCATGGGGTTCCAGCGCTCGCCAAACAGTCCCTGGCACTCCCTCAGCGCGGCGCATCGGGCCCAGCACATCGTGCACGGGGTCCCAAAGGCCGCCAAGTGATCCCTGGCACCTCAAGCGCACGCACAGGGCCCAGCAACCACGGGCAGGGTCCCAGCGGCTCGCAAATGCCCCCCTAGGACACATCCCCATCAGGTGCATCGGGCCCCAGCGAAGGCTGGTTCCCAGCCTCGCAAAATGGTCCCCTGGCACATCCTCAGCTGGCACGGGCCCAGCGACCCCACGCTGAGTCCCAGCGGCTCGCCAGATGGTCCCTGACCCCTTCCCAGCACGCGCACAGTGCCCAGCGACTCCGTGCGGGGTCCCAGCGGCTCGCCAAATGATCCCTGGCAGCTCCCCAATACACGCACGGGCCACAGCGACTTCGCACAGGGTCCCGGCAGCTTACTAAATGGTCCCTGGCCCTCCGCGCCAAGACGGGCCCAACGACCCCGCGTGGGGTCCCATCGGCTCGCCAACTGGTCCCTGGCCCCTCCCCAGCCCATGCACGGAGCCTCGCGTGGGGTCCCAGCGGCTCGCCAAATGGTCCTGGCACCTACCCAGTAACTTTGCGCAGGGTCCCCGCGGCTCACCAAACGGTCACTAGCACCTCCCCAGCGCGCCTACTGGATCCATCAACCCTGCGTGGGGTCCCAGCAGCTCGCCAAACGGTCCGTGGCACCTCCCCAGTGCACGCACGAAACTAGCAACCCCACGCAGGGTCCTAGATCCCAGAGGTCACAAACGGTCCGTGGCACTCCCCAGTGCACGCATCGAAAACTAGCAACCCCACGTGAGGGTCCTAGAGGCTCGCCAAATGGTCCCTGGCATCTCCTCCTACAAGACGGACACTAGCTACCCCAATGCAGGGGTCCCAGCCCTGCACGGGCGTCCCAGCTGCCTCGCCAAATGGTGGGGGCACCTCCCAGCACGCCAAGATTGAACCAGATGATCCCTCGGGATCCCAGCTGCTAGCCAAATGGTCCATGGCCCTCCACAGCACGCCAGAGACGGGCCCAACAACCCTTGTGCGGGGTCCCAGCTGCTCATGACATGATCCCTGGCACTCAAGCGAAGACGACGGGCTCCAAGCAATCTCGCGCAGGGTCTCAGCAGCTGGGCAAGTGGTCCCAGGCACCTCCCCAGCACACACACAGGCCCCAGCGACCAAGGTGGGGTTCCAGCGGCTCGCCAAATAGTCCCTGGCACCTCCCCAGCGTGCGACGGGCCCAGCGACTGTGTGCACGGGGTCCAAAAGGCTCGCCAAGTGATCCCTGGCACCTCCTCAGCGACCACGACAGGGCCCAGCAACCACGGGCAGGGTCCCAGCGGCTCGCAAATGCCCCTGACACATCCCCATCAGGTGCATCGGGCCCCAGCGACTTCTCGGCTGGTTCCCAGCGGCTCGCAAATGGTCCCTGGCACATCCTCAGCGCGGGCATCGGGCCCAGCGACCCCACGCTGAGTCCCAGCTGCTCGCCAGATGGTCCCTGACCCTTCCCAGCACGCCACAGTGCCCAGCGACCTGGCAAGGGTCCCAGCGGCTCGCCAAATGATCCCTGGCAGCTCCCCACATACACGACGGGCCACAGCGAGCTGGAGACAGGGTCCCGGGCAGCTACCAAATGGTCCCGGCCCTCAAGAGCAAGACGGGGCCCACCCACCGGGCTGGGGTCCCACTGGCTCGCTAACTGGTCCCCTGGGCCCTCCCCAGCCCATGCAACTGAGCCTCACAAGGGGGGTCCCAGCTGCTCGGCCAAAATGGTCCTGGCACCTACCCAGTAATCCCTCTTGCGAGGGTCCCCATGCTCACCCAAACGGTCACTAGCAACTCCCCAGCGCCTACTGATCTATCAACCCTGCGTGGGCCTCCCAGCCTCGCCAAACGGTCCCGGCACCTCCCCAGAAAATGACGAAACCATAAACCCCATGCGAGGGGTCCTAGATCCTAGAGGTCGCCAAACGGGTCCGTGGTACCTCCCCAGTGCACGCACTAAATAGCAACCCCCCACAGGGTCCTAGAGGCCTGCCAAATGGTCCCTGGCACCTCCCTCAGCTACAAGACGGACACTAGCCACCCCGCAGTCCCAGCTTACCTCCAAGACGGCGCCCCGCTGCTCGCCAATGGTCCCTGGCACCTCCCAGCACGCCAGATTGAACTGGGACATCCCCGGGATCCCAGCGCACAAATGTAGTCCATGGCTCCCTCCACAGCACGCCAAGACGGGCCCAAACAACCCAATAAACTAGAAAGGAAGGGGAGAAAAACAAAAAACAGAAGGGAGACTACATCAAACAAGGGCAACAACTCAGGTAAGACCACTATTAAATGTATTTATCTTAATGCTAGAAGTCTCAGAAACAAAAATGTAAAGAACTAGGGAAGCTACTGCACCAACAAGTAACCATGATGTGATAGGTGTTACAGAAACTTGCTGTCTGAGAGTGATGGAGATTTTAATATAATATCAGTGGGTACACACTGTATAGGAAAGACAGGCAGGACAGAAGAGGCGCATGCACGGGTAGAAGCAATACATAAGAAATAGCCTTGAAAGCCCAGGTGTTAAATCAGGACAAAGAAAACAATGCAGAATCAATAGGGTCAGAATAATGGACACAAATTCAAAGGGTATAATAATAGGAGTATGCTATAGACCGGCCAAATTACAGACGCTGAGCAAAATAATTTGTTGTACAAATGACATTAGAAATGCGTAGAAAAGGAGAAGCCATACTAATGGGGGGATTTCAACTTCCCCCATATAAAATGGGAAACCCAATGGGGCACCCACCGACGAAATTGAAATGGTGGAAATGACAAATGACTGCTCCTAATCCAATTTGTCAAGGCACCGACTAGAGGGGAGGCATGCCTTGATTTAGTTCCTTTTCAAATAATGAAGACAGAATAACTAAAAACAGAGGTCAGAGAGCCATTGGCAAACCCAGACCACAACATGGTCTCATTTGAAATATTTTTAAACCCCAAAAGTAATGACTAAAGTTAAGGTTTACAATTTTAGAAAAGCAAACTATGAAGGTATGAAACGGAGACTAACAGAAGTAGATTGAGTAAATAGAGAAAAAACATCCACAGAAAAAAGGGTGGTTGTCTTTAAAAATGTAGTACTAGAGGCACAAAAAAAACAATTACATCCCAAAAAAGGTAGACAAATCTAAATCTAAAACAAAATGGCCAAAATGGTTTAATAGATCAATTAAAAAAAATATTCAGCTTAAAAAAAGGCACTTTACAGAGCGCTTAAAAGGGACCAAAAAACAAAGCACACAGAAAGAGTATTTGGAACTGCAAACACAAGTCAAAAAGGAAAGTTAGAAAGGCCAAGAGAGAGATAGAAATCAATATTAAGGGGCTAAAACCAATTCCAAAATGTTTTTTCCAATATTATAACAGCAAGAGAACATTCAAAGAGGAGGTTAAATGTCTAAGAGACACAAATGGCAAAAATCATAGATGAAGAAAAAAAAAATAATAAAATATATTAAATGATTACTTTTCTACAGATTTTTGCCAAAGGAGGACACGGACAACATGCCTACATGTCTTAATTCTGTTCCTATCCAGTTTTAAACAATTTTAGCATAACAGAGGCAGAAGTGTTGGGGGACTAGGAGCTCTTAAAATAAACAAATCCCTGGGCCAGATGAGATCCCCCCAATAGTACCAAAGAAATGAAAGAAGTTATTTACATAAGCCGCCAACCAAGATCATGCAACAGTCTTTGGACACAGGGTTAAAACCGACAGACTGGAAAATAGCAAACGAATAACCATCCACAAAAAAAGGGAGAGAAAACTGAACCAGGTAACTACAGACCAATAAGCCTGATTCTATTATATGTAAACTTATGGAAACTATAATAAAGATCCAAAAAATGGAAAATTACCTATATGGTAACAATATCCTGGGTGACAGCCAGCATGGTTTTAGGAAAGGGAGATCATGTCTAACTAACCTACTTGACTTTTTTTTTTGAGGATAAAATATTGAAAAATGGACAACTGCAAAGCATACGACATGGTCTATTTTAGATTTCCAGAAAGCTTTTGACAAAGTCCCGTGATAAAAGATTAATTCTCAAACTGAACGCAGTAGGGATTCAAGGAAATGTATGCACATGGATTAGGGAGTGGTTAATATGTAGAAAACAGAAAGTACTGATTAGAGGAGAAACCCTAAATGGAGTGAGGTAACCAGTGGTGTAAAACAGGGATCAAAAAAGTATTAGGTCCTCTGCTATTCCTAATCTACATTAATGATTTAGACTCTGATATAGTAAGCAAACTCGTTAAATTTGCAGACGAAAAAATAGGAGGAGTGGAGAGACTGTTGAAGCAGCAAAGGTCATTCAAAATGATCTAGACCGCATTCAAAATTGGGCAGACACATGGCAAATGAAATTTAATAGAGAAAAGTGTAAAGTATTGCATGCGGCACAAAAATGTTCATTATAAATATCATAAGGGAGATAGTGGAAATTGAAGAAGGGAACTAATGAAAAAAGACCTAGAGTTTATGTTGACTCAGAAATGTCTTCATCTAGACAATGTGGGGAAGCTATAAAAAAAAAGGCTAACAAGATGCTTGGATATATTGTGAGAAGTGTTGAATTTAAAAAGGGAAGTAATGTTAAAACTTACAATGCATTAGTAAGACCTCACCTAGAATATTGTGTTCAGTTCTGGTCACCTCGTTATAAAAAAGGATATTGCTGCTCTAGAAAGAGTGCAAAGAAGAGCAACCAGAATTATCCCAGGTTTAAAAAGGCATGTCGTGATGCAGACAGGCTAAAAAGAATTGAATCTATTCAGTCTTGAACAAAGAAGACTACGCTGGGGCCATCTGATTCAAACATTCAAAAATCCTAAAAGGTATAGACAATGTCAACCCGGGGACTTCTTTGACTTGAAAAGAAAAAGGACCAGGGGTCATAAATGAGATTAGATAAAGGGGCATTCAGAAACAGAAAATAGGGAGGCACTTTTACATAGAGAATTGTGAGGGTCTGGAACCACTCCCAGTAATGTTGTTGAAGGACACCCTGGGATCCTTCAAGAAGAAGCTGTTGATGAGATTCTGGGATCAATAAGTTACTAACAACCAAACGAAAGCAAGATGGGCTGAATGGCCTCCTCTCGTTTGTAAACTTTCTATGTTCTTATGTTCTTATATGTCCTGAAAGGGGGTCCCATGCCTGCCACATGATCCCTGGCACCTCCCAGCGTGACGCGACGGCCCAAGCAACTTCCTCAAGGCAGGGTCTCAGCAGCTTGGCAAGTGGTCCCAGGCACCTCCCCAGCACGCACACAGGCCCCAGCTGTTTCTGTGGGGTTCCAGCTGCTCGCCAAATAGTCCCTGGCACCTCCCCAGCGCAAGATGGGCTCGGGCCCAGCCCCACAAGACGGGGTCCAAAAAGGTGGCTCACTGCGATCCCTGGCATCAAGAAGACAGGGGCCCAGCAACCACGGCAGGGTCCCAGCTGCCCGCAAATGTTCCTGGACACATCCCCATCGCGGCACGTGGCCCAGCGATTGCTGCTGGTTCCCAGCTGCTCAGAAATGGTCCCCTGCACATCCTCAGCTGGCACGGGCCCAGCCACCCCACGCTGGAGTCCCAGCGGCTCGCCAGATGGTCCCTGGCACCTCCCCAGCATCGCATTGACGTGGGCACCAGAGACCCCGCGGGTCCCAGGGTCCTGCCAAATGTCCCTGGCACCTCCACAGGGCTCATACGGGCTCAGCTACCCGCGCGCGGAGTCCCAGCGGCTCGCCAGATGGTCCCCTGGCACCTCACCAGCGCGCACAGGCCCCAGCTTAACCCCACTGGGGTCCCAGTGTCACACCAAATGAACCCTGGCATCTCCCCAGCCAGTTAACTAAAACCCCAGCCTGACCACAAGGGGTGGGGTCCAAGCTGCTTTGCCAAACTGTCCCTGGCACTTTCACCAGCACGCGAGGGGCCCCAGTGACTTTGCGCGTGGTGTTGTAGCAGCTCACTAAATTTTCCCTGGCATTTCACCAGCAAGCCGCGCACGGGCCCCAGCATCACCGCGGGTCCCAGAGGCTCGCAAAATAGTCACTGGCTCCAACCCAGCACCCGGGACAGGGCTCAGCAACCACGCTGGGTCCAGCAGCTCGCAAATGGTCCCTGACCCTTCCCAGCACACGACAGTGCCCATGCACTCCGTGGTGTGGGTCCCAGCTGCCCGCCAAATGATCCCTGGCAGTTCCTTTGGTACACGATCGGCCCCAGCGACTTGATCTGTGGTCCCAGCGGCTCGCAGAAATGGTCCATGGCACATCCTCATGACGCATCGGGCCAGCTGTTGCGACTTCAAGATTAGGTCCCGGCAGCTTACCAAAATGGTCCTCGGCCCCTCCGGTGAAATGCGGGCCCGGGCCCCTGGTGGGGTCCCATCGGCTCCACCAAATGGTCCTCAAGTCCCTCCCCTGCATCCGGGGCAGAATGGGTGGGGTCCCCCCAGCGTGCTCGCCAAATGGTCCCTGGCACTACCCAGTAACTTTAAGGTGCCAGGGTCCCCTACTGCTCACCAAACGGGTCACTAGCCCCTCCCCAGCCGCCTACTGATCCATCAACCCGCGTGGGGTCCCAGCAAATGCCAAACGTCCTATGGCACCTCCCCCAGTACACCATCTAAAACTGGGGCAACCCCACGCAAGAGGGTCCTAGAGAGGTCGCTTAAATGGTCCCTGGCACCTCCTCCCAGCATGCATTGGCACCAGCTGCCCCGGGCAGGGGTCCCAGCGGCGCCAAATGGTCCTCGGCACCTCCCGAGCACGCCAAGATGGAACCACGATCCCTCATGGATCCCAGCGGCAGCTAAATGGTCCATGGCCTCTCCACAGCACGCCGCACGGGCCCAACAACCCTTGTGCGGGGTCCCAGCGCCTCGCGACATGATCCCCGACTCCCTTCCCAGCACGCCAGACAGTGCCCAGCTTACTGCGGCGGGGGTCCCAGCTCGCCAAATGATCCCTGGCAGCTCCCTAATACACGCACGGGCCCTTAGCCTCTGATCCGCGGGTCCCAGCGGCTCGCAATGGTCCATGGCACATCCTCAGCGCACGTGACGGGCCAGCGACTTCTACACAGGGTCCCGGCAGCTTACCAAATGGTCCCTGGCACCTCTCCCGAAAGCATCGCAAGATTGGAACCAGATGCATCTCCTCAAGGGATCCCAGCTGCCAGCTAAATGGTCCCTGGTTCAACCCAGCACCAGACAGGGTCCAGCAACCACGCCTGGCTGGGGTCCGGAGCAGCTCGCAAATGGTCCCTGACCCCTCCCAGCACGCCAAGACAGTGCCCAGCGACTCGTGCGGGGTCCCAGCTGCTCGCCAAATGATCCCTGGCAGCTCCCCAATACACGACGGGCTCCCAGCGACTTGATCCGTGGTCCCAGCTGCTCGCAAATGGTCCATGGCACATCCCCCAGCGCACGCACGGGCCACAGCCGACCAAGACAGGGTCCCGGGCAGCTACCAAATGGTCCCTGCCCCCTCCTCCAGACGGGCCAAGACGGGCCCAACTGTGGGGTCCCATCGTCGCTAAATGGTCCCCTGGCCTCCCCAGCCCATGCACGGGGCCCCGGGGTCCCAGCTGCTCGCCAAATGGTCCCTCCTGGCACCTACCCAGTAATCTTTGCAGGGTCCCTCAAGGCTCACCAAACGGTCACTAGCACCTCCCCAGCCTTACTGATCCATCAACCCCAAGCGCGGGGGTCCCAGCTCCGCCAAACGGGTCCAAGTGGCACCTCCCCAGTGCACCATCTAAACCAGCAACCCCACCCAGGGTCCAGAGAGGCCTCAAATGGTCCCTGGCACCTCCCAGCATGCGATGGGCACCAGCGCCCTGGGCGGGTCCCAGCAAGGGCCTGGCCAAAATGGTCCCTGCACCTCCCCAGCACGCCAAGACGGACACTAGCCACCCCGTGGGGGTCCTCAGGGCCAAGACGGGCGCCCCCAGCTGCCTCGCTAAATGGTCCCTGGCACCTCTGCAGGGTCCCAGTTGCTCGCCAACTGGTCCCTGGCCTCACACGCCGCGACGGCAACCCAGTAACCCCGCATGGAGTCCCCAGCTGCCCTCCAAATGGTAACTGGTTCTCCCTCAGTGGGCCGCATGGGGGACTCCATGCAGCCCAAGCTGGGTCCCATTGGCTCGCCAAATGGGCCTGGCCCACCCCTATCAAGAAGACGGGGCCCCAGCTACCTGGCAAGAGTCCCAGCTGTGAGTCCCCACAAGGTCCCTGGCACCTCCCAGTGCGCAAATAGGTCCCAAAGACCTCCACCTGTGTAACAGCTGCTCGTCAAATGGTCCCTGGGACATCCCCAGCATGGGTGATCGGCCCCAGTGACTCCCGTGGGGTCCCAAACAGCTTGGCCAAATGGTCCCCGGCCCCTCCCCTTAACACGCATGGGACCCAGTGGGATGCGCTGGGTCCCAGGGTTAGCCAAATGATACCTGGTTTCTCCCTGCGCCAAGATTGGGTATTTAATTCCACGCTGCGGGTCCCAGCGGCTCACACTGGACCCTGGCGCCTCCCCAGTGCATACCTGGGCACCAGCAACCACGCCAGAGGTCCCAGCTGCCCCCAAATGGTAACTGACTCCTCCCCAGTGCTCATGGGACCCAGCTTACCCAACAAGAGGGTCCCAGCGGGTTTCAGAAATGGTCCCTGGCACCTCCACAGGCCAAGACGGAGGCCCCAGCGATCTGGCACGGGTCCCAGCTGGCTCACAAATGGTCCCTGGTGTCTCCCCAGTGCGCTTGAGCCCAAGCGACCTCAAGACGGGTCCCATCAGCTCGCCAAATGGTCCCTGGTACCTCCCCAGTGGTGTAATGACTGGGCCCAGCCACTGGCCAAGGTGTCCCAGCTGGCTGGCCAAATGGTCCCTGGCACCTCACCAGCATACACGACGGGCCCCAGCCACCCCGGGCAGAGGGTCCCAGCTGCTCGCCAAATGGTCCCTGGGTCCTACCTAGCCAAGACAAAGCTCAACAACCACGCGACGGGTCCAGCGGCTCGCTAGGCTACACATGTGGCCCAGCGACGCCAAGGGCGGGGGGTCCCAGCCGCCTCACCAATGGTCCTGGCGCCCCCCACGCGCCAGGTTCCCAGTGACTCCCAAGACGTGGGTCCTGAAGAAGCCGCTTCAAATGGTGCCTGGCAGCTCACCAGCACGCCAAGACAGGCCCCAGCTGAATTCCCCTCCCACCTAGCGCCGCGAGGGGCCCAGCAAACCACGCGGGGTCTCATGGCTCGCGAAATGGCTCATGGTTCCTTCCCCAGCTGCTGCATGAGCCCCAGCAACCATCAAAGACTGATCCCAGGGGTTTGGCCAATGGTCCCTGGCACCTGCCCTTAGAGCGCACACTGGCCCCAGTGCAGGACTTCGCTGCGGGGGTCCCAACGGCTTGCCAAATGCTTCCCTGTCCCTCCCCAACACGCGGGTAATAGGGCCAGCAGCGACCACGCCGCTGGGTCCCAGTGGCCGCTTAAATGGTCCCCGGCCCCTACACCAACATGTGCACGGGCCCAGCCGATCCCGCAAGGGGTCCCAGTGGTTCGGCAAATGATACCTGGCTCTTCCCTCATACAAGAGACGGGCCTTAGCTTACTCCCGCCATACTGGGCCCCAGCTGCTCGGCCAAATGGTCCCTGGTACTCCCCCCTTACAGTGTAGATCATGAAGGAAGCCACGTCCCAGCTGGCTCGGGAATTGGACCCCTGGCGCCTTCCCAGTGCACGCTGGCCCCAGCTGCCCCTTCGGGCGCATCAGGCTGCTCGAATGGGTCCCTGGGACATCCATTAAGGCAAGCGTGGGGCCCTAGGTCCACTTCCCACGTGGCTCCTAGTGCTTGCCAAAATGTCCCTGGCACTCACCATTACGCCGCAGATCGGCCCCATCGACCGAATTGCAGGGAGTTTCCCCAGCGAGCCTCCCGCCAAATGGTCCCTGGCCCCCCCCAGCTTGCGATCCCACCCCAGCTGCACACAAGTGGTCTTAATGGCATGCCAAATGGTCCTGGCTTATCCCTCACAGCTGCTACAGCACGGTCTCCCTTCACCCCAAAGGGGTCCCAGAAGGGTCCTGGCCAAATGGTCCTGACTCCTCCCCCCCAGCATCTTTCAGGCCCCAGCGACTTCGCGCGGGGTGCCAGCTCATCGATGGTCCTGGCACATCCCAGTGCTCGCACAGGCCCCAGCGACTTGGCCAGCGGGGTCTCAGCGACT
>JAHFZB010001009.1:0-5000 GCA_036884735.1 Huso huso
AAAAAAAAAAATGCCTGCCATGTTTGCTAATTCTGCTTTTAAAAAGGGCTAGCAAGGGGCAAAAAATTTCATTGAACCCCGTTCTGCTTGAACTCCCTGTCCGGAAATCTTTAGTAAAAAAGAAAAAAATTCGAACTGATTGAAAAAAAGTGTCCTCTCAACTGGAAGCGGCCTTTAAAGTAAAAGGATTTTCTAAACAAAAAAGGGCAAAAAGAACTGAAGAAGAAGCCCCAAGTGGCTTTAAACAAAAAAAAAAAAAAACAGGGAACTCTTCCCAAAAGGTGCTGCCTCTCCTCCGGGGCAAGGCAAAGGCGGCAACAAAAAACAAAACAAAAAAAAAAAAAAAAAAAAACTTCCCTTTGGCTTTACTGGCCGCTTGCCGGTCCCTCCCTCTGCGGCAAAGGCCTTTTTGCTAAACTCTCAAAACATGGGGCTCCTTGCCCCAGCAAACAGGTTCTTCCTTAAGCTTTTGCCTTAATAGGAACCGCCCCCTCCTCGTTAAACGACCTGCATCTGCCTTATTTGGAACAAACTGGCCTGCTGCGTGAGCAGAGCAGGCTGTCCATCAGTTAGGCAGACCTGCCTGCCTGCCTTATTTGGAACAAACAAAAAAAAGCGTGAGCAGAAAAGCAGGCTGTCCATCAGTTAGGCAGACCTGCCTGCCTGCCTTATTTGGAACAAACAAACAAACAGCAAAACAAACAAACAAAAAAAAAAAAAAAAAAAAAAAAAAAAAGCCTGCCTGCCTGCCTGCCTGCCTGCCTGAAAAAAGAAAAAAAAACAAAAAAAAAAAAAAAAAAAAAAAAAAAAAAAAAACAAAAAAAGCGGGAAAAAATACAACCCAAAAGGGGGAGGGAGGCTGGCTCTCCTCTCTCTCTCTCTCTCTCTCTTTTGTCCTTTAAACAAAACAAAAAAATCAAAAAAAAAAAAAAAAAAAAAAAAAAATTTTCTTCTTTACAAGCCCGGTTCCATCTCCTGCTTCCAAAAATCAATTTCGAACCCGGGTCCCCCAAACACTTTCCCAGAGATATTAAACTGATAAGAACACACTTGATCTGAGCCAAGAGGCGAGAGGCAGACCGATGCCCCACAATGGTTTTGAAAAAAAAAAAAAAGAGTTAAACTGGGAACAATACCGGAGCTGCCGGGGGGGCCGCTTTCGCTTCTTGGACTGGGGAAAAAAAAAAAAAAAAAAAAAAAAAAAAAAAAAGGTGCCAGGCTCTAATTATTAACACGGCCGCCGCCGCTGCTGTGCTCGTTCTGCTTTTAAACCCATGTCGAGCCCCCCCCGAGGGGCAGGGCTAGCCAAAATGCATTGAACTCATAAATGCTCCTCTCCACGGAAATCTTTAGTAAAAGGCGAAAGATTTATTCGAACTGAAGAGAAGCCCAGTGTGGCTTTACTGGCAGCCAGCCCTTCCGGCCGGCCCAAAGGCCTTCTCCTCTACCGGCGGCAAGGCCAAACAAAACAAAACAAAACAGGGAACTCTTCCCAAAACGCAAGTGCCGTTCGGTCCCGGTCTTCTTTTCATTTTGCTGCTGCTGCCGCCTTGAAAGGCTCCTCCCCACTAAAAGCCTCCGTTTCTGCTTTACCGCAAAACAGCGTCCTCCTCCTCCCTCCAAAGCGCAAGGGTTCGTGGTCCATACCTGCCTGCCTGCCTATTTGGAACCCTGCGTGGCTGCAGGCAGACAGGCTGTCCATCAGTTGAACAAAAACAGCTCCGTTTCAGAGCAGCTTTGTCCAGACCTGCCTGCCTGCCTGCCTTATTGGAACAAACAAACAAAAGCGTGAGCAGAGCAGGCTGTCCATCAGTTAGGCAGACCTGCCTGCCTGCCTTATTTGGAACAAACAAACAAACAAAAGCGTGAGCAGAGCAGGCTATTTGGAACAAACAATCAAAAGTTAGAGCAGACCAGGGCCAGCCTGCCTGCCTGCCTTATTTGGAACAAACAAACAAAAAAAAAAAAAAAAAAAAAAAAAAAAAACAAAAAAGAGCGGGAAAAAATACAACCCAGAAAAAGGGAGAGGGAGAGGCTGGCTCTCTCTCTCTCTCTCTCTCTCTCTCTCTTTTGACCTTTCTTGTGCACCGTTCCCGGAGATACTGCAATACCGGGTCGATGCGTGGAGTGGACGGAGCAAGCCCCGGTTCCATCTCCTGCTTCCAAAAATCAATTTAATATAGACGGGTCCCCCTATGGGGGACGTATCAGATATTAAACTGATAAGAACAGATACTACACTTGATCTGAGCCAAGAGGCCGAGAAGCGATGCCCACAATGGTTTTGACCAAACGCCGGCGCGGCCGCCCACCGGAGCTGCCGGGTACTCGCTTCTTGGACTGAGGGGAAAAATGGGAAAAAAAAAAAAAAAAAAAAAAAAAAAAAGGTGCCAGGCTCTAATTATTAACACGGGCCGCCGCCCGCTGCTGTGCTCGTTCTGCTTTTAAACCCATGTCGAGCCCACCCCGAGGGGCAGGGCTAGCCAAAATTGCATTGAACTCATAAATGCTCCTCTCCACGGAAATCTTTAGTAAAAGGCGAAAGATTTATTCGAACTGAAGAGAAGCCAGAGTGTGGCTTTACTGGCAGCCCAGCCCTTCCGGCCGGCCCAAAGGCCTTCTCCTCTACCCGGCGGCAAGGCCAAACAAAACAAAACAAAACAGGGAACTCTTCCCAAAACGCAAGTGCCGTTCGGTCCCGGCAAAGGGGCGCTTTGCTGCTGCTGCCGCCTTGAAAGCGAGGGCTCCTTGCCCCACTAAACAGCTCCGTTTCTGCTTTACCGCTGCGCTCGTCCTCCTCCTCCCCCACTGGCCTGCTGAGCGCAAGGTCCATCTGGTACACTGGCCTGCTGCGTGAGCAGAGCAGGCTGTCCATCAGTTAGGCAGACCTGCCTGCCTGCCTTATTTGGAACAAACAAACAAAAGCGTGAGCAGAGCAGGCTGTCCATCAGTTAGGCAGACCTGCCTGCCTGCCTTATTTGCAACAAACAAACAAACAAAAGCGTGAGCAGAGCAGGCTGTCCATCAGTTAGGCAGACCTGCCTGCCTGGGAAACCTGCCTGCCTGCCTGCCTGCCTTATTTGAACAAACAAACAAAAAAAAAAAAAAAAAAAAAAAAACAACAAAAAAGAGCGGGAAAAAATACAACCCAGAAAAGGGGGAGAGGGGCTGGCTCTCTCTCTCTCTCTCTCTCTCTCTCTCTTTTGACCTTTCTTGTGCACCGTTCCCGGAGATACTGCAATACCGGGTCGATGCGTGGAGTGGACGGAGCAAGCCCCGGGTCCATCTCCTGCTTCCAAAAATCAATTTAATATAGACGGGTCCCCCCTGGGGGGGACGTATCAGATATTAAACTGATAAGAACAGATACTACACTTGATCTGAGCCAAGAGGCCGAAGCGATGCCCACAATGGTTTTGACCAAACGCCCCGGGCGCGGCCGCCCGCCGGAGCTGCCGGGGTACTCGCTTCTTGGACTGAGGGGAAAAATGGGAAAAAAAAAAAAAAAAAAAAAAAAAAAAAGGTGCCAGGCTCTAATTATTAACACGGCCGCCGCCGCTGCTGTGCTCGTTCTGCTTTTAAACCCATGTCGAGCCCCACCCCGAGGGGCAGGGCTAGCCAAAAATTGCATTGAACTCATAAATGCTCCTCTCCACGGAAATCTTTAGTAAAAGGCGAAAGATTTATTCGAACTGAAGAGAAGCCAGAGTGTGGCTTTACTGGCAGCCCAGCCCTTCCGGCCCAAAGGCCTTCTCCTCTACCCGGCGGCAAGGCCCAAACAAAAAAAAACAAAACAGGGAACTCTTCCCAAAACGCAAGTGCCGTTCGGTCCCGGCAAAGGGGCGCTTTGCTGCTGCTGCCGCTTTTGAAAGCGAGGGCTCCTTGCCCCACTAAACAGCTCCGTTTCTGCTTTACCGCTGCGCTCGTCCTCCTCCTCCCAGCGCAAGGCCCTTACACTGGTACACTGGCCTGTCCATCAGTTAGGCAGACCTGCCTGCCTGCCTTATTTGAGCAAACAAACAAAAGCGTGAGCAGGCAGGTCCATCAGTTAGGCAGACCTGCCTGCCTGCCTTATTTGGAACAAACAAACAAACAAACAAAAGCGTGAGCAGAGCAGGCTGTCCATCAGTTAGGCAGACCTGCCTGCCTGCCTTATTTGGAACAAACAAAAAAAAAAGCGTGAGCAGGCTGTCCAGCAGGCTGTCCATCAGTTAGGCAGAAAAAAATTTGGAACAAACAAACAAAAAAAAAAAAAAAAAAAAAAAAAAAAAAACAAAAAAAAGCGGGAAAAAATACAAAAAAAAAAAAGGGAAGGGAGGGAGAGGCTGGCTCTCTCTCTCTCTCTCTCTCTCTCTCTCTCTTTTGACCTTTCTTGTGCACCGTCCCGGAGATACTGCAATACCCGGGTCGATCGACGTGGAGTGGACGGAGCAAGCCCGGTTCCATCTCCTGCTTCCAAAAATCAATTTAATATAGACGGGTCCCCTATGGGGGGGACGTATCAGATATTAAACTGATAAGAACAGATACTACACTTGATCTGAGCCAAGAGGCCGAGAAGCGATGCCCACAATGGTTTTGACCAAACGCCCCGGGCGCGGCCGCCCGCCGGAGCTGCCGGGGTACTCGCTTCTTGGACTGAGGGAAAAATGGGAAAAAAAAAAAAAAAAAAAAAAAAAAAAAAAGGTGCCAGGCTCTAATTATTAACACGGCCGCCGCCGCTGCTGTGCTCGTTCTGCTTTTAAACCCATGTCGAGCCCCCCCCGAGGGGCAGGGCTAGCCAAAAATTGCATTGAACTCATAAATGCTCCTCTCCACGGAAATCTTTAGTAAAAGGCGAAAGATTTATTCGAACTGAAGAGAAGCCAGTGTGGCTTTACTGGCAGCCCAGCCCTTCCGGCCGGCCCAAAGGCCTTCTCCTCTACCCGGCGGCAAGGCCAAACAAAACAAAACAAAACAGGGAACTCTTCCCAAAACGCAAGTGCCGTTCGGTCCCGGCA
>JAHFZB010001010.1:0-18373 GCA_036884735.1 Huso huso
ATAACATCAATACAAGTTAACACAATATCACCAGATCTCGCACAAATCAATCAATCAGTATACATAGTATTGTGTTCTTGGTATTTAGCAAATCAAATTTACAAGCCAGAAAAAATAGTAGCTATATCATGGTAGGTTAGAGGCTAATCTACCTGGAGACAAACTAGCTGTGGTGATGAGTAACACTGGTAACAATGCAATTTCTTTGAAGCAATGATCCTGTCTATGTTTTTTTGTTTTTTTTTATTTTATTTAGCCGATTTTATCCAGGGCGATTTCTTACAATTGTTACAAGATATCACATTATTTTTACATACAATTATATTATTTTTCATACATTATTTTTACCCACAATTACCCATTTATGCAGTTGGTTTTACTGGAGCAATCTAGGTAAAATACCTTGCTCAAGGGTACAGCAGCAGTGTCCCCCACCTGGGATTGAACTCCCATGCACCCTCTGTCAAGAGTCCAGAGCCCTAACCACTACTCCACACTGTTGCCCTTTACAAAATATTTCTGAGCCAGAAAAGCCGTTTGTGACGCCAGAATTATTTTACAGCCACGTCATATGGCAAATTCCCCCAATAATAAATATGAAGAAACATTATTAACAGAAGTTAAAAACTATGGCACTATTGGTTGTGTGTTGGTAAAAAGAGACAAAATTAGTCAAATGTACTAAATTTGGTTCTGGTTTTTCAATGTTACTAATGGCTACTCTAAATATGCAATGTTTATACAGGACGCAAGCATATATGTGGTTTAATTACCATTATATATTCTAAGTAACCCATGTTCTATTGTAAAGGTTATGTGTTTAATCACACACAGATCAATGTAATGTAAAGATTATCCAATGCTGGCCACAGTAGAATGTACAGATGAAAAGCAAACAGTACATTTCTAATAAGATAGTGGAAATCCTTTAAGCAACTAATGTCCCTGATAACTGGAAATTTTGGCTGGTTTTAAATTTACAGATTTGTTACCTTGGTAGATTTTGACGGTTTTTGAATTGGCATTTACTACTTAGCACATCCACAAAGAAAAATGTCTGTTTTGTATTTCTACTTTTAATTTAAAATACATTCAAATACATGTTTATTTAATGAAACGTGTCTGCTAAACAGTATCTAATTTACAGTAACTATTTATAGCATCTACAATGTCACTGCAGCAACCTGGAGAATAAACAAAGAAGGTCTTCTCTAAAATGAGTTACAATATTTATCATTCTTATATGGCCTTCAATTTGAAGATATCAGTAATTGGAAAAGGATGACTAACTGCAGTACACTTTAACGATAGATTTCCCTAACTCAGTTTTAAAAACGTAGCTATGGTTCATCAAAATAATACAGTGGAATGATCACAGTATCATGTAGTAACAGGACAGTATTGCACGGTGTGAACTTTTAATAAAACTAAAAACACTTTAAATTTAAAACTGGTTAACAGACTAGCAAGCACTGGCAAAATCAGCTTTTTTTTTTCATATGGCAGAACTATTTATTTTACTAACATATTGTTTAGGACTTTGAGATACCTGCAACGGTGGACAGTAGTACTGGACGATCATTAATAACAAACCAAAGCAAATTTGGCAATAAGTTCGGCAGAAACAATTTTGGTTGGCTACTAATTACACCCTTTGTGGCAGTTCGGGTTTCAGTGGTGAGGTGTAGTGATCGCCACGACCAGGAAGGCAACTGAAACCAAACAGTGGATGTAGAAGCTGAGTGCAATAGTTACCCGCTTATTTATTAACAAACAAAAGATTTAAACAAACACAAAACAACAAGGGCCAAACGAATAAACAGGTGTCGCGTTGGCTAATCCAGCACGTTTAGCAATTGTTACCATGTCTTATTTTCCTCGCGCTTTTCTCTCCGCTTCTCCTCGGCATTTCCTCCTCTACACCAACCGAAAGGCAGAGAGTTGTAGGTTTATATACTCTGGCCGAGGGATTAACTGAATGTTAATTAATCTTATTACCCCGCCAGAGTCTGCATCGTTTAGTAAGGATGCATGACTGTCAGCTAGTTAAATAATCGTAGCTGATCAGCCATGCATCCTCACGGGTTTTTAAATATAATAGAAAGACGCCAAGCGCTTTATCCGCAACAAAACAAAAATACAACATAATAAATAGGGCGGACTCCGCCACCCCTTTATAAAATGTCAGATTTCCTAAATCCATCGGCGGAAATGTCTGGTCTGCTTTTATTTTTTTAAGCAAATTGGCTTCATCACTCACTGCCATTCTCATATTCACTTTCACATCCGACATTATTTTCTTGTCCAGCACGCCGCTTAACCCAAAGGTATATCAGCAGTTTTCAGAGGGCGGGTTGCACAATGTATGCCACACTCTGATTGGTGGAAGTATTATTGGTGATTCAATCCAAACCGCCAATAAAGCCAAAATTTCACTCCAAAATGTCTTATTAAACGGTATGTTAAAGAAAATATTAAGGAAGGTTGGTGTTTTATGCTTCACTTAAAAACCAGACATTAGGGCGTCCGGGTTTGTTAATGCCTGCCACCTGGACACAGATGTTAATTCCCAGACTGTCCGGGTCAACAGGGACAGGTGGCAACCCTACAGCTACATGTTATATAACCAGAATGCTCAGTGAGTTTGGTTATTTGCTAGAGTTCATACGCTTAGTCTAGCGAATCTAATAGAAAAAATGGATGAAAATGCACCAAACTTTTTTTTGTTCCAATCAAGACAATTTATGGATAGCCATTTTTAAGTCTGTGATTCATTACGTATAGCTGTTTGTTCGCTAGAATCCAGTTTTATGGAAACCTGTTTTGTATGATCAATTTTGCAAGTTCACTAGAAATTAGTTTGTCCTGTTGATGGAAATATAACTTTTGAAATGTCCCTGCCCTTTTAAAATTAAATGCTCGCCTGAAGTCACAATTTTAAAAAATCAATCAGGTAATGACGCTCAATAGACCCTTTTCACGCAGCCATTTTGAAATTGGACCGCTTTGACTTGCAGGGTAAAACAACTTCCGGTGTCCTGGGGAATAAGTAGACCGGGAAAAGTGGATCGCCATCTAGAATTTAAAGGGAGGTTCCATTGTTTCTAAGGTTTACGCCTACTAGTGGCCACGCCTGGGAATTAGCAGATCGAGCCAGGGAATAAGTTGATCGGATATATTAACTAAATAAATCATTTAAATGAACTTTGTAAGTGTCATTTATATGTCTGTTTGTTTAACAAACGTTATAGCAACTTGAGATGTTTTTGTTACATATATGTAAGCAGTAATTTATGGATAGGTATGCGAGCCGATTATCAAAAAAGCAATGATTTTCATTCATGGTCAAAATTGAGCTCCATGCTGTTACTAACTTAGGCCACGATGCACAGCAATCACTGATGCACTTGTATTATTATTATTTATTATGCGCTTTAACTTACTTATTTTACAGCCAGTACTGATTTTTTATTTTCCAACCTAGGTGCATAAGTTACAGGACAAAACTCCTGTTCCTATTCAAACAAAAAAAAAAACTAAAAACGTTTACAAATTTAGCTATCATGTTTTATGTCTTTTTTTTCGACAAATATTTTGACGTAAAACCTTTTAATATAAAGTAAATAAATATTTGCGATCACACATCAACTACATCTGATTAACAACGACATTTTTACAGGCAGAAAAAACTGAACACTTGCATCGTACATATATATTTTACAGACCGACAGACTAACGATAGACACTCAGTTAAACGTTGCATAAACAGTCTTTCGTTAGACTGCTCTTACTTGGTCAATTTTGCAACGATTCTGGGAAATTTAAGACACTTGAAAAAAAAAAAAAACATGGCCAATGCTTCCTCAAACAGTGATGTTCGCAGTTTAGAGTAACTGAAAATGTGTGCTTGTTTGAGGAATATAATGCAGAAAAACAGTACTTTGGGGACATTTTTTTAACTTGCACTAACGCACTCAAACACAAGGCGGGATAAAATAACAAACGTTAACAGCGCCAACCCACTGTGTGTGCGGTCTGTAAAAGATGTGTAGAAACAACGAAGAATATGGCAAGACGCTATAAAAGAAATATTCAAGAGGAAACATCTGTACTGAGGAGGACCTCCTCAAAACGGACCATAGAATTGGTTATTGGAAATCTTTAGGGTAGGGATGTGCTTTTGGTAAATTTTATGAACGTTTAAATGCTTTGCAGTGTCCGCGTTTAAACGTTTAAACTATATCTACATACACACACACATTCTTTAGAGTACATTCTGGTACAGACAGCCCTGGTTAGTATTTTCTAAACAAATAAACCCCAAATAAGCAAAATAACATTTTAACATCGCAAAGACTTAACTACAAAAAAAGAAAGAAAGAAAACCCTTACACATCAAAGTATATATTGAAATGTTTATATTTAGGTTCAATCCCAGGGGGGGAAACTGCTTCTGCAACTCTTTAAGCAAGGTACTTTACCTAGATTGCTCCAGTAAAAACCCAATTGTATAAATGGGTAATTATGTAAAAATAATGTAATTGTATTTAGAAATAATGTGATATCTTCTAACAATTATAAGTCGCCCTGGATAAGGGCATCTGCTAAGAAATAAATGATAATAAATACATATTGAACACATTTTCGGATAGTATAATGTTTTTAGAATAGTGTGTTTTAAAGGCTCATTTAACAACAAAAAACAGGAACCTATTGTTTTTTTTTGTTGTAGTTTTTTTTATAAGTAACTTTGCCCAAAATTATATAAAAAAAAAAAGACAAACATCACCATATGTACAGCACTAATGCAAAATGGCTACAGGAAAGCGAAAGCGATTGTGCTTACAATTGAAAAAAAGTTGGAAATACTTTCACTTCTGGAAAAGGTAATTACCAGGGATAAAATAGCACAATATTTTGGAATTTTAAAGAGCACTGTGACTGATATTAAAAAGTCTGCCTCAGAGATTTAAAAGTTTGCAGTCTTTTGATAGTAGTGGGATTTTTGAGATCTATTAGCCCTTTCACGCAGCCATTTTGAAATCTGACTGACTGACTTGCAGGGTAAAACAACTTCCGGTAGCTTGTCGAGAGTAGCTGTGTCAGTGTAGCGCAAGTAGATCATCAAACTTTTCACTGTTGCCGTTATTATTATTATTATAATTCATTAATTTAGCTGACATATAAACATTAAATACACATAAACATCTGACTTTTCACTGTTACCGGTATTATTATAATGAATTAATAGCTGACATTTACACATTATATACGACACATACATAGCTAAACATCAGACTTTTTTGCTGTTGCCAGTTAATATTATTATTATTAATTCATTAATTTAGCTGGACATATACACACATATATACAGTGCCTTGAAAAAGTATTTGCCCCTGTCTGATTTTCTGCATTTTGCACACATTTTTCATATTGTACTTGGTCAGATTTTTTGTGGGTTGTGTAGTATATAGAGGGAGTCTGAGAGAAAAATGACACCAAAGTTTGGTGCTTCTTTCATTTGTTTGTGTGCAAGGTAATCAAACATGCAATCTTCATGTGTGAAAAAGTTATTGCCCCCTAGTTAACTCAACCCAATTAAAGGGATAATTAGGGTCAGCTGTTTGAGTACTTTTGTTAACAACCAGGCCTGATTTGGGCCAGCCCTGCCCAATATAAATCTGACTAACTTTGGCCCTTACCATCAGAGTGAAGTTGTCAGCACACAGGTTCTAGAGGCACATCATCACGATGAACAAAAGAAATTCCTGAAGACCTCCGGAAAAAGTTGTTGATGCCTATCAGTCTGGAAAGGGTTACAAAGCCATTTCTAAGGCTCTGGGCTCCACCGAACCACAGTCAGAGCCATATTATCAAAAAAGGAGAAAGTTTGGGACAGTAGTGAATCTTCCCAGGAGTGGCCGTCCTGCAAAAAATCTCCAAGAGCAAGGCGTAAAATCGTCCAGGAACCATTGCTCACTAAGAAGAACATGAATGCTCGTCTCAAGATTGCCAAAAGCACCTGGATGATCCTCAAGAGTTCTGGGAACAATGTTCTATGGACAGATGAGTCAAAAGTGGAACTTTTTGGCCGACATGGGACCCGTTATGTCTGGCGAAAACCAAACACTGCATTCCACAGTAAGAACCTCATACCAACGTCAAGCATGGTGGTGGTAGTGTCATGGTTTGGGGATGCTTTGCTGCATCAGGACCTGGACGCCTTGCCATCATTGAAGGAACCATGAATTCTGCTCTGTATCAGAGAATTCTACAGGAGAATGTCAGGCCATCCGTCCGTGAGCTGAAGCTGAGCGCAGCTGGGTCATGCAGCAAGACAATGATCCAAACACACAAGCAAGTCTACATCAGAATGGTTGAAGAACAAGAAATTTAAAGTTTTGGAATGGCCTAGTCAAAGTCCAGACCTAAACCTCATTGAGATGTTGTGGCAGGACCTGAAACAAGCAGTTCACGCCGAAACCCACAAATGTCACTGAGTTGAAGCAGTTTCTGCATGGAGGAGTGGGCCAAAATTCCTCCACTTGCCAGGAGAGACTAATCAATAACTACAGGAAGCGTTTGGTTGCAGTTATTGCTGCTAAAAGGTGACGAACCAGTTATTGAGTCTAAGGGGCGCATTACTTTTTCACACGGGTGCATTGGTGTTGCATAACTTTCTTTAATAAATAAATGAAAGATGTATAAAATTTTTCTGTTATTTGTTCACTCAGGGTCCCTTTTATCTAATATTAGGTTTTGGTTGAAGATCTGATAACATTCAGTGTCAAAAATATGCAAAAATGCAGAAAATCACAGCACTGTATATATAATATACAGTGCCTATAGAAAGTCTACACCCCCTTTCAAAATTGTCACCTTTTGTTGCCTTATAGCCTGGAATTAAAATGCATTAAAATAGTTTTTTTTCATTTGTCTACACATCCTACCCCACAACTTTCAAGTGAAAAAAATATTCTAGAAATTTGTAGAAAATTAATTAAAAATAAAAACTGAAATAGCTTGGTTGGATAAATGTCCACCCCCCTTGTAATAGCAATCCTAAATTAGCTCAGGTGTAAACAATCGCCTTCAAAATCACACACCAGGTTAAATGGCCTCCACCTGTGTTAAATTGTAGTGATTCATGATTTCAGGATAAATTCAGCAGCTCCTGTAGGTTCCCCTGCTGGGTAGTGCATTTCAAAGCAAAGACTCAACCATGAGCACCAAGGCGCTTTCAAAAGAACTCTGGGACAAAGTTGTTGAAAGGCACAGATCAGGGGATGGTATAAAAAGATCAAAGGCCTTGAATATCCCTTTGAGCACAGTCAAGACGATTATTAAGAAGTGGAGGATGTATGGCACCACCAAGACCCTGCCTAGATCAGGCCGTCCCTCCAAACTGGATGACCAACCAAGAAGGAGACTGATCAGAGAGGCTACCAAGAGGCCCATGGCAAGAGCTACAGGCTTTTATGGCCAAGACTGGTCAAAGTGTGCATGTGACAACAATATCCCAAGCACTCCACAAATCTGGCCTGTATGGTAGGGGTGGCAAGAAGGAAGCCATTACTCAAGAAAGCCCATCTTGAATCCCGTTTGAAGTATGCAAAAACACTCAGGAGATTCTGTAGCCATGACGTAAACTAAATGGAACTTTTTGCCTAAATGCAAAAGCGTTATGTTTGACGCAAACCCAACACAGCACATCACCCAAAGAACACCATCCCTACTGTGAAGCATGGTGGTGGCAGCATCATGTTATGGGGATGTTTCTCATCGGCAGGGACTGGGGCACTTGTCAGGATAGAAGGAAAATAAATGGATCAAAGTACAGAGAAATCCTTGAGGAAAACCTACGCCCTCTGCAAGAAAGCTGAAACTGGACGGAAGTTCACCTTTCAGCATGACAACGACCAAAACACACAGCCAAAGCTACACTGGAGTGGCTAAGGAACAAAAAGGTAAATGTCCTTGAGTGGTCCAGTCAGAGCCCTCAACGAAATCCAATTGAAAATTTGAAGCATGACTTGAAGATTGCTTTCCATCAACGCTCCCCAAGGATTATTATTATCAAGTATAATACATTTGTTAATAATTGTTATCTCTCAGTCTCCTGCTTTACCGTCTATCAAAATAGCAAGGGTCAACACAATCTATTATTATTATTATTATTATTAATAATAATAATAACAATATTGTATTGTTTCTTTACAGTAATTCCCAGAAGCCCGCGCCGACTATTGAGACCCAGCATGTAACATCACTAACATCTTCCGATACTTCAGATGTCGTGGAGAAGCCACTAACATACAACCTCCCAGCCAGCATATCCAAGTGGGCCCCATGTGGGCTACCTCCTGGGCCCCAACTGGGCTGCCCACATGGGCTCCAGTTATTTTATAACCATATCTGTTGTATTATATATTACTGTTCTCAAGACCAGGCAAAGGATTTAAAGATCTGGACCTCGGCGTGACACGCCCCTATTCAGCGCAGCCTAGGACTGAGCTGGGACCTAAAAAAACACCTTCACATTCCAAGTGCCAGGCGGTAAGAAACCCTTCACCGCTAAGGTGTTTGTCTACCAAGCGGGTCAACAGTCTGTTTGACCCACTTGGCCATGCTCAGTCACCATAAAAGGAAGAGCTTTTCACGAGAGCTCACTACAGACTGTGATGACTGGGACTCACCACTGCCTGAAGAGAGACTAGGGGCATGCAGACATGGAAAGACTCCCTGCAAGACCCTACGACAGTTGCAGGTAACGAGGACATACACCCCATCTCACTCAACGCCGACGGCACAAAGAGATCTGGATCTTCGCAGGCGCTTCTACTCAAGCAATAGCGGCTGTAGCTTACCTAAAAGTCACCAACACTAAAGGAAAGTGCCACATCGGCTTCATCCTGGGTAAGGCTAAGTTAGCTCCATAGCCTGATCACACCATTCCGCCTAGAGCTCCTGCGTGGTTCTTGCAGTGGAAATAGCCGAACTGATCAACACTTAAATGGACATCAAGCCAGATGCTGTCAATCGCTACTCAGACAGCAAAGTAGTGCTGGGATACATACACAACCAGACAAGGCGGTTCCACATGTATGTCAGCAACAGGGTGCAACGCATCAGGAGGTCTACTCAACCAACACAGTAGCATTATGTCCCCACTGACCTCAATCCAGCTGATCTGGCCACCAGGTCAGTCTCTGCAGCCAGCTTGAAGCACACAACATGGCTGACAGGGTCACCCTTTTCTTCATCTCCCAGAGCAGATCAACAAGAGCCTGCACCAATGTTTCTGACAACCTACTGGGATCACAGCGCTTCAAGAGGTTTTCCAGCTGGGCCGTCTCCTCAAGCCTAATTCACATCTGTGGCTCCTTCAGAAAAGCTAACAAACAGGCAACCAATTGCATCGGTTGGCATCACTGCAGAGCAGCATGCTCTGTAGAAAATCCTCTCTAGCTAAGACCATTATCACTCACAATGTGCAACGCGAGACCTACCCTGAGGAGTTCATTAAAGTGCATTAAAACAAAGTGGACATTCCTAAAAACAGCCCACTTAGAAGCTGAATCCAATCATTGACGAGAACCACCTGATGAGGATAGGAGGGCGTATCTCGCAGGCTGAGATTAACAAGGGGAGAAAAACCCTCTCATCATCCCAGGCAGTCATCACATCGCTACTTTGCAACGCACGCCATTACCACAAAAAACCAGCCATCAGGGCGCCACTGAAGGAGCAACTGTTCCCGCAGGTTTGTGGATTATGGGAGGAAGGCGTATCAGTAGCATCATCTTCAGGTGTGTTACTTGGTCGAAGGCTCAGTGGTGGATTTAGCACAGAAAATGGCAGACCTGCCAGCTGACAGACTCAGCATGGAACCACCATTTTCCTATGTGGGACTGGACGTGTTTTGTCCCTGGGCCATCACTCGCCGCATTGGGGGACAAGCAAACAGCAAGTGTTGGGCAGTATTATTCACCTGCATGAGTGTCAGAGCCATCCACATAGAGGTCATCGAGGCAATGGACACTTCCTGCTTCATCAACACCCTCCGGAGATTCTTCTCTCTTTGCGGACCAGCTAAACAGCTGCGTTCAGACTGCGTGCGCACCGAACTTCGCCGGAGCCTGTAAGGAGCTACCAAATCAATTCTCTCCACTCAGACAACAAGGTAGAACGTTTTCTCAGTGAGCAAAGCTGCACATGGGTGTTGAATCCACCCCATTCATCACACATGGGAGGAGCGGGGAACACATGATTGAGTCACCCGGCGCATCCTGACTCCATGCTGCTACAGAAGGGACCTTCTCTCACTCACAAAGTCCTGACCACCCTCATGGCTGACGCCACAGCCATCGTGAGCCAGACCTCTTGTTCCTGTGTCAACTGATTTGGAGTCTCCTTTCATCCTGACTCCTGCTACACTTCTCACACAGAAGGTCAACGCAGTTTCTGCACCTCAAAGGTGAATTCAACCAAAAGACCCTACAAACGACAGTGGAGGCAAGTCTGGCTAACTCTTTTGGGACCACTGGAGACATGAGTACCTCCCTACTACAGAGCCGCCACAAGTGGCAGTCAGACAGGCCAAATCTCAAAACAGGAGACATTGTCCTCTTAAAAGGACAGTCAACTGAAAAGGAATGAGTGGCCTATGGGGATTTGTCCACAAAGTCATGCCCGGCGTAAGATGGGAAGGTCCATAAAATAGAGGTGAAAGTCACAAACCAAGAGGGGCAAAGTTCTTCTTCAGACCTGTGTCCGAGGTCATCCTCCTCCTTTCTCAGGAGACCTAAAAAGAGGACTTTGGGACTATAAGATCACATTGTGTTTGATAACAGCGTCATATATTGTGTGTATTATGTGTATAGTGTTACAGTGGCATTTTGTAAATGCCAGACGGGGAGTGTTCTGGTACAAGGTACATTGTTGCTATTTAAAAAAAATATATATATTACCTCATGCCACCTCGCCACTAGGCACAGCTGACCGTTGTTTTCTGTGTCGTTGCTATGTAACCATTTTGACAGCTTTCAAAACAAGCCATCTTTCAGCAGCAAAAAAAAGTCTCAAAATCTCACTTCTATCTACATTATAGTTTGATTAAGCATTATCTGTGAGTATTTCATTAGCATAAACCTGTTACTCACGCTAGGTGATGTTGTTATTTATATAGTTATGTTATTATTTTGTGTTAGTCGATGTCGACGTAAATAAGCGGCATCGGAAAGCTTGTATGCTTAACGTTAGCTAATGTTACATTCTTGCCAGCTAACTAACTTGCGGGCTCATTTGTTCTCAGTCATGTAGTTAGTTTTCACCTCTGTTAAATTATTGCTTATGTCAAATCAATGATATGTAATGCAATTCTGTGTAACGTTAAGTTAGATAGGTTAACGCAGCATCTTTATACACCACCATCTATCTAGCTATGTGTGGGTATGTTAACGTTACTTATCCACATGACGTTCATTTGTATCTATGCTAGCTTCAATGTAGAAATGTATGTATGTTAGTCTAGCAGGTGTCTGTTATTTAACTTACTTATTTGTATATTCTTCTCTGTTAGTTTCACACCCACCTTTTTTTATTGCCACACAGCAAATAAAATGCTAAAACCAAAAAATGTCTTGTGTGGTGAAGGGAGGAGGAGTTTAGCTGCCCGTCAATCTTGAGCAAGGACGACGCTCACGGGGTGACACAACAATTACCATACCATTTTCCTTCAACCTTATGAAAACATACAGTATATATATACAAAAGTAACAAGACAGTAAAGAGAAGACATGCACAATTTTGAAAAGAAACCCTGTTTATTATAGAACCTTACATAATATTGGCAATATATTAATGAGGTTAATACTTTGGGTGCCACCCTTTCAGTCCTGCATTTGATGATAAAGCTATGGAAGTCTTGTTAACAGTCTTCTCCACTATAATGCCCCCAGTAGAGGGTGTTTCAAGGAGAAGGGTGGGATGGTTCTCCAGCTCCAGCTCCTGTTCCACTTCATTTCCACTTTCCTGGTGTGGGAGAAATAAATAATTGTAAAATTAGCATTTGTACATCCAATTATTGTTATTATTATTGCTATTGTTATTATTATATGAAGATTTGCTTTAATCAAAATTGTTACTAATATATTATACAAAAACAATATTTTACGAAAATGTATTAGGACCTGCCTTAAATTATATATATTTTATCTTATAGTAGGAATATTTCATTGATTTCAAAATATGATTTGACCAAAAATATATTCTGGTATATATACAGTTGCAGATTGAAGTCTTGCCACCCTTCATTTGAAAGCGTTATTCACTGATTAATTTAGTTTCATACTTATTGTTTATTAAACTATACTTATTTATCAACTATATATTTTCAGAATTTATTGAAAATTGATTCAGCCTAGAGAGAACTAGAAAAGATTCCAGTTGATTGAACGGAGTTAAGACACATAGATATCTATAGAGTTGCAGATATTGGCAACCCGTCTAAACTCAAATCATTTACCTGCAATCTTTACTGGTACTCATTAGGATAAGGCCCCAAAAGCGAGGGTATTTCAGGGAGAAAGACTGGATGGTTCCCCATCTGCAGCTCCGTTCACTTTATTTCCACTTTTCCTGAGAGAAAACATTACAATAAGATAAGCATTTGTATACATCATATTATTATTATTATTATTATTTTAATATGCACATTTACATTAATTAAAATACTTAATATATTATTATTTTGATAGCTTCTGTTTAAAAAAAGAAGAAAAAGATTTTGACCTTATCTTAAGTAAATTACACACCTTTTTATTTTAGGGATTTTTTCCAAGCCATTTGTGATGTATATTTTAAACTGTTACACCAAAATGTTTGAGTACATGAATGAAATTATTGTAAGAAAATCCAGGGACTTATTTTAGCTGGGGACCCACCCACAAATATGTGTAAAAAGTGCCTGAGTGCTCCATTATAAATTGAGTAATGAGTTAAAAATACGGAGAAATATACTATATTTCACTGGGCGTGAGCTGGGGAAGGATAAGGCAGAAGAAGCAGCAAGGAGCAGTTAGTAGGACAGAATGTGGTCACCGACTGGGGGCCGACGCTGTCGACATCCCAGGGGCGGAGGTGACCCGCAATCAAACAGGATAGAAAAGAGGTCACCGACTGGGGCCGACGCTGTCGACATCCCAGGGGCGGAGGACCCGCAACCGGAAACAGGATAGAAAGAGGTCACCCGATGGGCCGACGCTGTCGACATCCCAGGGGCGGAGGACCCGGCAACCTGAAAACACATATGAGGGTTATGACTTGGAAAGCCCCTGGGGAGGAGATGAGAGAGGTACCCAGCATCTGAGGCTTCTGCAACAGGGGTGCTCAGAAACCCCTGATTGGCCGAGACATGCTGCCTGGGACCTGAAAATAAGGACAAAGCATTGAGGGTTAGTATAGGACTCGGCATGAGTGACCACGTCCTGAAGAGAGGCAGAATAGAAGAGAGCCTCGAAGAGATGAGCGAGGAGCTGCGACAGAACAGAGTTTGGCCGGGGGTCCGCTCTGACTCCACGCTGGGTGAGAACCCCTGAAGAAGGGCGGGAGGCTGCCTAGGCTCCTGAGGTCGGGAAGTGAGCCTCACTTGCCCCTCAGAGATGACCGAAGAGGCATGTAGAAGGTGGAGGAGGGAGGAGGAGGAAAACGAAACACTAGACAGAAAAGGTGCAGGTGATCAGGGTCTTAAATAGTAACAGATACTAATTGGCGGGAGATTAGAAAATTGAAAGATTAGAAGATTAGCGGCCCCCCAGCTCCACGCCTTAACCTCAGCTAACATTTCACTGGGCGTGAGCTGGGGGAAGGATAAAACAGAAGAAGCAGCAAGGAGCAGTTAGTAGGACAGAATGTGGTCACCGACTGGGGCCGACGCTGTCGACATCCCAGGCGGAGGACCCGCAAGCGAAACAGGATAGAAAAGAGGTCAACGACTGGGACCGCCGCTGCCCACATCCCAGGGGCGGAGGGACCCGCAACCGGAAACAGGATAGAAAAAGAGGTCATCGGGACTGGGGCCGACGCTGTCGATACATCCCAGGGGCGGAGGACCCGCAACCTGAAACACATATGAGGGTTATGACTTGAAAGCCGCCTCGGGAGGAGATGAGAGGTACCCAGCATCTGAGGCTTCTGCAAGGGGTGCTGAAAACCCTGATTGGCCGAGACATCACGCCTGCCTGGGACCTGAAAAAATATGACAAAGCATTTGAGGTATAGGACCCGCACGAGTGACCACGCCCCTGAAGAGAGGCAGAATAGAAGAGAGCCTCGAAAGAGATGAGCGCAGGAGCTGCGATGAGAACAGAGTTTGGCTGGGGTCCGCCTGACTCACGCGGTGAGAACCCTGAAGGTAAGGAGGCGGTTGCCCAGCCCTGAGGTCGGGAAGTGAGCCTCACTTGCCCCCAAAGGATGGACCCCGGCACTTCACGAAAACTCCCACACCGTGAGACAAACAAGACAGCACATGCCAACGCATAAAACATACACAAAAAGACCAGAATGACAAACAGGACGAACAGAGGGAGATTAGTAAATTTGTTAGTGGATGTGACTATGTATACCTGCGCTTCAGTGAGAGGAAAAAAACCCCTTGTGGCAGATTAGGGGAAAACCTCAGGTGGCCCCGCGAACAGGTAGCCCCCCTCCGGCATGCTAGCGATTTTAAAATGGGCTGCAACTATATCGGAGGAGATGAATGAACGTAATAATCATCATGGGAAGAGGACCAGCGCCCATGGTCTTGATCAGACTGTGGTTGATGCTGGATCTTGCAGCGGAGGTAGCTGCACCTATGCGAAATGAATGGGAGAATACAGCTGAGGAGGAGGCCTGCTCTAGAAAGGAGGTGGAGAGGTGGGCTGATTAGGGATCTTCGTCGCTGCAGGGAAGCTTGAAGCTGAAGAAACTGTGGGTATTCTGAGCTTCCGAGGAAGCGAAGAAGGCTGTGAGTGATGTTGGCCCTCGCAGCAGAGGGGGCTGCCTACGGAATGATTGGGGGAGGCCCGCTCTGGAGGCAAAGGTAGGTTGGAATCCAGTGGTGATCCTAGGAGGCGAGAGAAATCAATGAGGGGGGTGAAGTAGAGGAGGAGGCTTGCTCTGGAGGGTGGAAGGTGGGTTGAGAACCAGCGATGAGAGTAATGATAGGAGCGAGAGGAATCAATGAACCGAGGGTCCTGGGGGGGTTCTTGCTGGGGAGATACCTTGATGATGAAAGGGGCAGATAAGGGACCTCTACTTGACAGCTGAATGGACTAACCACGTTGGAAATTGATCCTTGGAGGTACGACCGAATGGTGGTAAATCAAGCGCAGAAGAAACTACGAGTTCTGGAACGTAATAATCTACTGCGGGAAGAGGACCAGCGGCCCATGGTCTTGATCAGGACTGTGGTTGATGCTGGCTCTCTAGCGGAGGTAACTGCACCTATAATGAAATGAATGGAGAGAATACAGCTGAGGAGGGAGGCCTGCTCTCGAAAGGAGAGTGGAGAGGTTGGCTAATTGGGAGATCTTGTCACGCTGCATGGAAGCTTAAAGTTGAAGGAACTGTGAATTCTGAGCTTCTGAGGAAGTCAAGAAGGCCGAGGAAGCAGATGAGATACCTTGACGTTGAAAATAAGGGGCAGATAGGGAATCTGCTTGACAGCTGAATTAACTGACCGCGCTGAAATGGATCCGTCTGGAGGTACACAACTGAATGATGGAGTAAATTAGAACTGTGGATTCTGAGCTCCTAAGGAGACCGAAGAGGGCTCAGATGCAGATGATCTCCATAGGTAGATCCTTGTATGGGAGAAGTGGCGTTTTCAGAAGAGTAGAATGAGCAAACTGAGAATGGTCATTGATGGGACAGCGGAAGGTGAGGCAGAGGAAGGCTCTTAAGAATCAGCTGTTAGGCAGATGGTCTCCATGAGGAGATCTTCGTGGGGACAAGCAAACTTTCCGAAGAGTAGAGATGAGTGAAAGAGAATGTCTGTTGATATGGGCAGGCGGAAGGTGCAGCGGGGGGGACTTTGAAGATTCCGCCAAGAGTCAGACAAACTACTGGTATGGAGAGAATGGTGGGAAGAAAAAATCCCTAGCTGGACAATGAAAGCCATGATCTGGTTTGATTTGAAGGAATAGGATGAATCCGATTCTGGCACAGAACGTTTAAAACACTGACCAAGCTGTACAATATGAAGCTGTCGAAGGAGGAGAGAGCTGCAGATATGAAATGCTGAGCAGATTGAAGGAGGTTACTGAGAGTATGATTCAGTCAAATGACAGCTGGTGAAGCTGGTGAATTTGGGGGGGTGGGCACGCAGCAGACGGGACCAGTCGACGGAACTTGAATACTAAAAAGTGGAGGCGAAGGGAGCTGGAACTGACAGTTGAGTAGCAGCTGGAACTGAACGAACGGGTGTAAATCGACTGCTGGGGAAGCTCAGCACGCTTTGTGCTCCATTTACTGGAATGGAGGCAGAGATGAGATGTTGACTATCCTATGTGTCGTTAATCTGGGATCGATCTGGCGTCTGCTGCTATCATGTCTGCTTGAAATGGAAAAGGTGAACTCACATTGAGAGACTGGGTTTCACAACTCCAGTTATTCTCCCAGAGTGGAACTCCTTAACTCATAAACAAGACAGATTTCCAGCCTCACCGCATCTCTCACCATGTATTAATGCTGTAATATTTGAGAGGATGTGTGGACATATAAATAGATTGCTGAGAAAGACAAGCACCTCGTATTTTTGATTAGATGGGGATTAGCATTAGCCTTGACTGTGAATGCTTCCACGATCTGGGCGTATTGGAGGAAAGCGGAGGCGTTGGAAGATCTGGAGTAGTGCAGGTACAGATTTAGACTGAACTAAAGCAACTTGCATGCTATAACAGTGAGTAGATCTGAAGAGGGGCAGAGATCTGCTGCAGTGAGGAGCAATTAACAGTAGAGGACGGGATCTGCTGGGGCGGTGCAGAGATCTGAGGAAGTAAACAAAGAAGTGCTGTCAATAATGAGCGGTGGTCTGCTGTAGAGAGAGAGAGAGAGAGATCTGCTGAAGCAGTGATCTGTTATTGTGAATGGTGGACTGCCATTGGTAGAGCGTGGTGGTCTGCTGCAGAACGCAGATATCTGCTGGAAGCAGGGATCTGTAATAGTGAATGGTGGATTGCCATCGGTAGTGTGATGATCTGCTGTAGAGCACAGACATCTGCTGAATGCGGTGGATATTGGACTGTGAGTTAAAGTGATTTAGATGAAGCCAGAGATGGAGAATACATAGAGCTGAGGGCGCTAGAACCTAAGAGGATGAAGAACTGCTCTGAGGCTGTTGAAAAAATCTATTGATTTGGTGGGAGCAGTCCGCCTCAAAGGGCGGCGGGGGGGGTAAGAGTTGGAATTGAAGAATGTCATTTGATATAGATAGACAGAGGATGAGGCAGGAGGGAACTCCCGAGAATCCATCCGTGAGAACTGCGGAATAGATAGAAAAGCTGTAGTGTCCGAGCTTTGCAGCGAAACCAAACTGGTTTAATGTATAGAGAGAGAGCTTGTGGTATTATACTGCCATCCAGAGGTTATGATTGGAATTACATCATTGACTTGAGTGAATCAGGGTAGAATCTATGAAGTTAATACGATTAAAATCCTTGTCTATGTAGAACAACATTTGCTTATTCCTTTAGATTTGAATAATAAATATTCTAGACATGTTTAGGACAGATAGTCATGAATATAAATAAGTTAACGCAATATTTAGATGTTATGGTTCGGTGCGTTGAATTGCCTCCGCCAGTTGTGAAAGTGCAGCAACAGGAAGCCGGAAGATTGCAGTGCTGGGCGCAGAGCACGCAGAGCCTGATGAAGCTGCCTGGTCACCATGACAACTTTACCACTCCCGCAGTCACTCAATAAGGGCGTTGCCGTGGTAACCATAGTCTGTGAGGCCGGTGGAAAAGTTACAGTACAATAGTGTAGTTGGAGAATGTTGTGACCAGTCGAGTCCACGAGCCGCCACTAGTTAAAAATTGAGTTTAGAATGGGCTGGATACGTCTTTAAAAGGTTGAACATTAGCTGATGGAGGTCCAGGGCAGGATCTTCTGATGAAATGGCTAATTGTGCTGGCTCAGTGGGGAGCGGGGAGGGCGCCTGATTGCAAGCGAGGAGTAAAGGATAACCGACAAAACTTCGTGGTAGAATTAAATAGAGCTAAGGTAAGGCAATCGCAGACAACGGGAATAGCGATGTCATAATGAAGGAGCTTGGAAGTTTAATGGAGGACCAGACTTTCTGATAAAGTTGCAGACAAGTTGAGTAATGAAG